>CAMOHE010049333.1:0-17144 GCA_946598075.1 Artocarpus hirsutus
GAACCAAATTCTACAGAATCCAGACAGGATCGTTCATGTCAAATTATTGAGAAGAATTATACCAAATTGCGGAAGCGTACCTGAATTCATGATCTTGGATTGTTGTGGGTTATTGCCTTCCAATCCAATACGTACTCCTTATTATTTTCTAAGAAGATGGGATTTCAGAGAAAACAGGAAGAATGAAACGTACGTCTGAATTGGGGACCATAACCAGAATAAATAACTTTTGTTATTTTAGTGTATTTCCAGTTTCGCCCATCATAAAATCTGGAAATTACAAATTGGTATCTACACATATAATATTTATAAAATAACCCATACATTATTTTTAATACCCAATAAAGCCTTTTAACTTTATCTTAATTATATCACTTTAATTTAGGCTTGACTTTAAGATAGCATTAAATAACACATTTAATTACATATGTGTGCCCACATGAAAAATTATTTTCTAACAATCAAACCTCTGCAGCATCGGGTTAAGTTTCGGCTTAGGAATCAAGGCAAGTTGGTATGGACAGATTTAAAATATGAAAAATTAAAATCTTACTAACAATCATAGATGAAAAATAAAGAGGAAGAGACAGTTGAGATAATGTTATAATTTGTCTGATTGAATTGATTGGAAAACAGATTTAAATTACTAATGCTAATTAGTTGAAAAAGTATGGTACTATTTTTTAAATATGATATGAATAAATACATTTTTTAAATGTGGCATCTTATAATCTCCTTTCATTGTTGGTCAAAAGAGGAATTTTTTCCCAATATAAAAAGAAGAGTTTATATGAGTTATTTCGTTCTTGTACTGTTTCTAATTGGTTCTCTCTTTGAACTAGTTTGAGAAGACGTGCCTATTTTTATTTTATTAATTTGAAGTAATTATGAATGATTAGCAACACTTTATTAATGAAACTACATAATTATAATTAAAACAACTAATCATAGTAAAGTTAAAGTCAATATAAGTGTATCACTTTCTTATTTCGATTATTTAATTTTTTTTATTCTCTAAGAAAGAATATATATATATATATATTTATTTATATATTTGAATGAAGCTATGAGGTTTTTTTAATGAAATTTTGGGGCTTATTTTTCCTAGCCAACATTTTCTTAAAAAAAAAACAGAGAGAGAAAGAAGTGCCCAATATTAATGTATACTATAATATTGTATGACGAAAGAAATTAGCATCCCTTAGGTAAAAAAAAATAATAATAATAATAATTAGACTTGTTAGTATTAAATCAACATTAAAACACTTTTTAGATATGGTTAGAGTAGCAAAGCTCCATGAATTTGTAAAGACACAAACACATACATGAGGTTTCAGAAAAAGAAGGACCAATGTGGATGCCATTCAATTAAACAAAATAAAAAAGAAATAATGTGAACCATTAGATTTATTCAACTGTTGGTTGAAGAACAAAAGGCATTCCCTCTTTTATATATAGAGAGACTATTAACTTACAAATGCTGACTCGCTTCAGTACGTCAAGTATGGGACTAGCAGAAAATTGTACTCGAGTATATTGAAACACATAAACATCAATTGTCCATAGTTCCTTATATTTTACTATTGTCCTAGTATTGGTATTAGAAAGACACAAGTACTACTTTTTTATTCACGACTAAGAATATATAAATCTCATTCTTCAATAGGCTCTGCTAGGGTTTTCCTTCTCCTTTTCTTTTGGTGCGTTGAATCTATGTGAAGACTCAAAGGGCTAGAGTCCGGCATTGGCCCTAGGTTGGTCTCTAGATACCTAGGCCCATAGGAGGTTTACAAAGGGGAAGGACAACCTTTTCTCCGAAGATTTTGCGATTGGCACTGGGTGTTGAGAGACATGTTTGGGCTTTGGTCCAGATGATATTGGGTAGGTGGATGGTGGTTGTTTTGAGCTATGAACATGTGCTGGAGACCCTAAGTCTGGTCCGGCTAGGTGTAGCGATGGCGAAATCTGGTTGGGGGAGGGGGGAGGGGGTTGGATGGGAAGGACATCCTTCTACCAACAGGTGGCCAAAAAGGGTCCAATGGGCTTTCTCTCTAAGAGAGACTGGTCTTTGTTGGATGGCAGACCCTTGGTGTGGAGCTCCCTTTGGTGGTCGGCGGCAGGCTGTAGTGAATGGTGGCATTTTGTCCCTTTGCATTGGTGCTGAGGCTATTCTTTAGCATCCCTTTAGTTCTTCTTGGAGCTATCATCAAGCAGTCAATCAAAAATATGGTGTTAAGCTTTGGTCTGTAATTCTTTGTTTTAGCTTTTATTTTTGTCAAACAACGACATTGATGTTTTTGCTAGGTGTGTTTTGTTTTGTTTTTCTATTGTAATAATGGAGGTAGTTTTCCCACCTTTAGGTGTGAGGTAATGGTTTGATGCCTTTAGTCTCTCGATTTTATTCAATTGGAGTTTTCCACCGCCTATAGGAGCGTGTGTAAAAGAGCCTTGTCTTTGCTCGATTAGTGGTATGCCCATTCTGTTTCCACATATTGAAACTCAACACATTTTTTACCCCTTGAGCATTTTCAGTCAAATTTGTTGGTGGGTCCTGTTTGTTGTCGAGCTCGAGTCGCTAATTGCATTATAGTTTTTCGCGTTTGAATTAGGGTTTGTAGTTTTTGAATTTAGAATGCAATTTCTATTTTCAAAAAAAAAAAAGAAAAAGAAAAAAGAGAAAGGCACAATTACTTCTAGTCTAGTTATACAAAAGGAAAAGTAAATGTGCATTGCTACCTGCGTGTACATGTATATGTTGGAATTTATTTAATATTTTATTATAAGCTTACATATTTAAGTGACAATTATATTTTGGGCCGTATTCTATTTGACTTAGTATATAAAAGAGTTATGGTCTCCAGGTCAAATCATACGTATAATTTGCTCTCCTCCTCCTCCATTAAAGAGAGACAATCTTTGAGCATTAAAGACAAATTTGACTATAGAAGACTCCATCCCTCTCAATTTCATCACCCTAAATTCAAGTATGCATCCTCAACTATTATTCTCAATAATTTGGCATGATGTTTCTTGGGACTTAGGAATACAGCGGTAAATCATATTTATTATTAAGTCTAACAAGTGGTATCAGAGCAATCATCACGTTAAATTATTAAGAGATTTTTCTTCTCTAATTTTGTTTGGTTGATGAATAAAATTTTTGGTTAACAAACTTTTTAGAAAATATATTATTTATATAATATGCAAGTATATATCATAATTGTTTTCTTCAATTGAATATGATATTTGTGTTGCTCCATTTTCAATTGTTAATCGATTGTTGTTGTGGACTTCAATTAATTGAATATCTTATGTTGTCATTCAATTGGTTGGTGTTAGCTGTTCAATAATTTGTTATTTAGTTTAATATATATGGCATATATTCAATTTAGTTAAACATATATATATATATGATTACGCAAAACTTTTTTATGTTTCAATGTATATATATATATATCTATATTTAGGAGAATACTATGGTACAACCCAATTTATCGAGGTGCACCATGCTCCCAATGTTTGACCATCAATCTAAAGAGAAATTGATCCTAACCATTTGAATTTATCGACGTTTTCTAAGAGGCGAACATATGGGTCCCACCATGTCTACAATGATGGAATGGGTTGAAATTATCGAGAGTTGACTAAGAGTAGGGGTAGGAAGGTAAATCTTTGAAGGATACTTAGGTAATAATATCATCAATTTATTTATAAAAATAAAAGATCATTTACCAATTTTTCATTTTCATTTGCTAGTAAAAAAAGTAATAGTTTTTTTCTTTTTAAAAGAAAATCATAATAGTTTTGCAAAGCTCTTATCCTTTTCCTAGATTTCTCTCTCGAGCAACAACCCCACCTTGTAACAACCAATAATGGCAAGGATAGACCTATAGCGTCATGCTGTCTCATCGGCCATTCCTACTTTGCCAGGGATATTGTCCTCTCCTCTTATTGAGAGACAAGGTAGGTTACTAGATGTACACTGTTATGAAACTGTCAGAGTTGGTTGATATTGCAATTAGAGTTACTTAGTCACCGGTTGGTTACTTGTTGTAAATCATTGGCTTACTGTCATATCAATTAGTTATTCTGTTGAAGTTTGTTATAGTTGGCAACATGTGTCATCAAAGGATTAGCTGCAAAGTATATATTTAAACTCAACTATCAATTCAACAATAATCAAGATCAATTCATATAGAAAAACATTTTCTCTCTCATATTCCCTTTCTTTCTTTTTTCTCTCGAGTTTCTCTTTAATTTTCCTGGAAACTTCAACATGGTATCAAAGCTGAATGTTCTGGGAGTTGGGAGCTCATTGAAGGTAACCGACAAAGGAGGATTGAGTTCTTCTTCTTCTCGATTTGTTCTTGTTTTATTTCCTCATCCAATTTCATCAAAATTGGATTTGAGCAATTTTCTTGTTTGGCAAAGACAAGTATTTGCAACCATTAAAGGCCATCGACTTTAGAATTTTCTTTCAAATTCAATCTTACCACCAAAAAGGTTTCTTTCTCTCGGCGATGAGCTTGTAGAAAAAATCAATCCTGATTTCCTAGATTGGAAACAACAGGATCGATTAATTCTTTCTTGGCTTCTTACCTCAATTTTTGATGGAATTCTTTCAAGATTAGGGAATTGTGACTCATTTGCTTAAGTGTGGAAAATTTCAGAGGTGTACTTTGCCTCTCAAATCAAAGCAAAGGTGACTCAATCCAAAACTCAATTATAGAACCTAAAGAAAGAGTCTCTAAGCATCAATGACTTTCTCCTTTGTGTTTGTTACCATGTTGATATGCTTGCCTTATGTGGTGTCTGGCCCAAGCGTACTCCCTCAAGCCTCCATAGGACCCACCTTGTGGAGCCCCCGAACTTATGGTTCTTATTGGTAGACCATCCCCGTACCGCCCACTCATCCATACTGTCCCCTATGGGGCCCTTTGGCCCCTCAGGGTTTTTCTTTCGTGTCCCTCTGATTGAGGAGGTTCAGCAAGCCGATCTGCCAGTTCGGCCTACCAACCGGGCGATAAAAGGATCACACATTTTCATAGGGATTTTATCATATATTGATTTTGATTCAAATTTTTGAGGCCTTATCTAATAAGGATTGACTCTTGGGCCCAACCTCTATATAAAGGGGAACGAGTCTCATTATTATTTAGATAAGTTGAGAAATCTAGAGTGAGACTCTATCAGTGAGACTTTGAAACTCCTCGAAGAGTTATCAATCACAAATCATGAATTATAGCTTTGCGTATTTCTTTACTGGTTGGAAAGAGAGTCACCTGGTGGAAAAGCTGAACGACATGTGCCTACACTCACTTCAATTGTGGATAGAGAATAGCAAAGAAGACCAGTTAGTTGAGGCTCTTCTGGAACATTACTTGTTTTCACAGATTGTGCGAGTTCTTTGGCATTCAAAGGTTAATAAGATCTGTTAATTTATGCATATAGTGTGTCAAACTTGTGTTTTGAAAAATACACTGATATAAAAATTTTAAAAATTCTACTGCATACTATTATTCCAATAAGAGCAACCTAATCACGTCCTCGACCTCTTCATCGGCTATGGGTAGCGCCAAACCGAGGGAACCACTATAAGGGTCCTTGGAACTAGATGATAATGGCTCCCTTGCTTGCCGTCCAACTTGGTAAGTGCTTGTCCATGGGACGTTGGCGACGCTTCACCCTGCAACTATCACTTGCTCATCAAACAAGCAAGTGGAACGTCATATCAATAGGGATTAGTCAAGCTAGACCCCCTGAACCAACCATAGTTCTCTAGACTGGCTTTCCATAACAAAAAGGCCTATTGTCAGATAGCCTCAGGCTTGGCATGCAAATCCTCAATGGAAGCCAAGACTCTGCTCAGGGCTCATGGCCTTTTCGACCACATGTGCCCTTACTCAAACCTATTAGGCACGACCTGATTGCAGACACTGCTTCACTGGCTTGGGATAACTAGTTCCCCCAACTTAGAACCACTCGAACTTCCACAACTTGTCCGAGTCGGGGTTGTCGAGGTTGAAGTCTTTTTTAAACCCGGTGAAGTAGTACCACCCGGTTTGCCAAGGAGGTCTCTTCATCTTGAACGTCTGCTTGAAGGCCTCCCACGGCATCTCGGTCGCTAAGAAATACTTCCATAGGATGTACATGTCAATCATGGACCTATAGCAGTTTGGATTAAGCCAAGCAAGGCACATGTTCAGGTTGTTTAGCATCTAGCGTAGGAAGGGATGAAATGGGAGATTGAGTCTCCTCAAAAAAACTCCACGTACAATGTGATGTACACCTCCAACAGATTCACGAGGGAGTCTCCGTCTCTAGGTAGGGCTAAGACAATATCATCGGGAATCTGATACTCCCAATGTAGAGTTTCAAGCCTGCCTAGTGTCATTCATAATGTGTATGTCGCCATAGATGTCTAGCTAGGCCGATGTACCCTGAAGCCACCACACCCCAAACTCTCATCGTAATGGCGGACTACTTTTCTTCTTCCTCATCCTTAGCTTCACCTCCTTAGATCTGTTGCCTCTCCACAACGGTGGTCGCATCGACAGTCACTTCTCCCATTATAGGAGCTTCTACTGTGGTGCTTTAGCTAGAAGAGCTCGGTACGTTTGCGGCAGCCACCAACGGGCATGCTTCTAAGCAGTGACCCAAGATTTGTTTGCGGCGGCTCCCCCGATGTAGGGGTCCTGTCCCCTACATAGCCTAATAGCCCTCAAGCATATCTAGAAATTCTCTCTTGGGAATAGTTCCCTGCCCCAGGTTGAGGATCTCAGCCCACCGAGCCACTCCTTCCAACTCCGTTGCCGTTTCCCTGATATGTACCTCCTCGGACGTTGCCCGGTCAGTCTTGGTTCTATCATCCGATTTGGAAATATTCACCAAATTGTAATGAAAATCACTTAAATCACTCATGATCGTGTTCATGTTTGGAAATTACCTGCACTGGATAGGTTGTTTGGGTCAAATAAAAGAAACTCCTCGAAATTGCTAGTTTCCTGCTCGGCAACTAATCTTAGAAGGTTAGAATTTTTAATGTAGAATGCCTTGAAAAGGCGAGAATTGACTCATATTAATAGCTGAAACTTGGATGTAGAGTTCGAAGAGGTGGATGATTACACTCGTTAGGGAAACAACCAATCACGTGCCAACATGTATCCCTCCGAGCTTAACCGCCTGTCCCCTCAAATTCCATTACCTTGAGGGCTAATCCAAAGACCAACTTCGGCCAATCACCCTCTTTAAGCATAGTGCAACTGATCGAGCACCGACCAGGTACACTAGGGGCTACTGTTGGGGTGTGCTCGGCGTAATTCTCAAGGACCACCCTTACTACTGTTTAGCCGCCGTGCCCGAGAAACTGTTGTCGTAGGCCAATCCAAAACTTCATCATTTCTTTTTGAGATGCTTGTGTGCCCTCATCGGTTGCCACGCAAATCCTCGACTCTTCGAGATGAATGAAGTGCTCAGGTCGAATTGAGAGAGCCTGCACCCAAACAACAACTCAGGACTGAAGGTCGACACATGGCCTCATTCCAACCACCAGATGGAGAACAAACCTCCCGAGGGATCATGACATTTATCACCTACCACCTGACACGTCTTAATAGGACACGCGGGCCGTGGATCAAACCCACCTAACACCCTATTTGGGTGGTAGCCTATAAATTAAGCTCATTTATTACACCTCAAGCTATTTTCCACCTAACTTTGCTCTCAAACGCGGCCGAACATGTTCTTAATTTGAGCGTCGAAGAGCCTTTGGCCAGCACTACACATGTGTCCGCCTTGATCTCTGAGGTGCCCCTCTTCTTGTGCAAGTCCACCTCGAAAGGCTAAAACGAGCAAGAAAAGCCATTCGACCATCGTACGCAGCCACATGTAGTATTGATCTCCAACGAATCAAGGCAAAGCATCAACAAAGGTTGTTTTTTATTTTTAGTTCTTGACGAATTAGAGTTGTCCCTTGTAGTTCTTGACACTCTAAATGACACAAATTTAACCTTAAAGTTTCAAATTATGGCGCCAAGCATTCCTCCTTTTCCCAAATATCAAATTTTTAACAATTTGTGCACAATTGATGCACATGACAAGTGCAACAAGTTAAATCACAATAAATCTCCTCTTCCAGCTATGATAAAGATGATCAACGATTTAAAAAAACTTCATTGAGCTTCAAGTTTGAGCTTATCATATCAGTTTTTAGTCTTAAACAATGAACAATCTAGACTGTTTTGTTTTCAGTGGCTTGTTATCTACATATTACATTCTACATACACAAATCATTATAATATCTTGGGATATGGAAGGACTATACATATCACGAAGAACTAACATAGTGTTTGTCATGGTGGTTAGAATTATAAACACTATAGTATATGAGAGCTTTATGATGTAGCAATTTTTTTGCTTTTACTGTAGCATGTGAGAGTTTTGCACTGTTTATAACTAAAGAGTTAATTAGAATCAACCAATGCCAAATAGGCTATAAACTTTATTGGCTCATAAAGTGTTTGGAAGAATAGTTTAAATTATCAGTTTAAGTTTAAGAACTATTAAATATGAGAGTTTTATATTGTAATTTTTTACTATAACATATAAAAATTTATACTACTTGTAATTTAACTACTCTTTTAAACACTCGTGTTGATATTATTTTAGAGTGCCAAGATCGAAACGGGAAAGCTCGCCAAAGATAGAAATACCTTTTAAAAATCCGTACCATAGCCGTCGCAATTTAGCTTAGGTAGGCCACGTCAGTATCCAGTACTAAATGCGAACACGTGTCTTTACGAAAATCCTCGGTTGGGAGTCAGCGTGCGTGGGGTTAAGGCAGCGGCCCTCTCGTGTGTGTCCCCTGTCTCTCGGGAAGAGCTGCGAAATTCCGCTATTGCCCCTGCTTCTCTCCCTTCTCTCTCTCCCTCCTAAAACAAAGTTCTCTATCTCTCCTCGAGTTGGAAATGGGGTGTGATGCGAATTAATGGCTTCTGCAAAACACTAGCCGCCGTTACTTGTTCGACCAAACAAGAGGTGCCGTCGAAAACCGCGAGTTCTTCAATGGTTTTATTGTTCAATTGGTGCGACTTTCTGTTGAGTTCCGCTGTTAATTGCCATCAAGCATTGGAGTGGTGACGATTTGTTTCCTTGAGGTTGTTGTTTTTTTCTCTGTTTTCCCCCCTTTGAAATTCGAATTGGGTTTATTCATTTTGCAGTTGATCTATTTAAAATTCAATTTTTTAACTTATTTTCTGAAGATTGGTATATATATTTGAATAATTTTAGTAACGTCGCTAAGTAATCATGTAAACCTGGTTAATTTGTTTGCTATGCTCATTTTGACTCAAAAAATTGGGTAATTGCTTAGTTGTAGTGTTCTCTAATGCTTTTCGTTTATTCTCTGCTTCTGTGAAATTATAAAGGTCTCCAAATGCTAGTTTCTGAAATTTAGTTACTTGGAAATTTCAGCTTAAGGTTATGGTTGTCTCTCAGGATTTGAGTCTTTTATTTGGGAAGAAGAACCAATATTACTGAAAGCAGAATTGACAATCTCTGGAGGCATATTTGAATTTAACAATCTTGGTTTGGGTGCTAAGGTTGACTATTGGGATATAGTGCTTTTCCTTGTCAGGAATGGCTGAGGACAGCCTGCGAATTGGTGGGCTTTCTTCTGGGTTGGCTGTGATATTGAATGGTGAAGATAGTAAAGAGGGTTCATCGAAATCCCGGTTTGTTTCTTATTGTGATGATTTTGGCCATCAATCTGTGGAACGAACTCTTGAATACATATTTGGTCTCCCCAACAAATCAGTTGGTTCCATATCAGGTCAGATTGACAGCAGTCTAATCTGTGCTATTATAAAGAATGAGTGCTCGGAATTTCGTTCGGATTCCAGTGTCTTGCTCAGAAATAGAGATGGGATTTGTGCAGTCGGTAACAGGTGTGGACCCCATATTATTGGTCTTGACGAATCTAGTGTTTGCAGTGATATCAGAATCGTTAGACCTCCTTTGCTTGTAGAGAGTTTAGCTATGTTCAGCAGTGCTAGGGCTAATGCTTCTGTGTGGAAAGGAAAATGGATGTATGAAGTCATTTTAGAAACTTCAGGTATCCAACAGCTAGGGTGGGCAACTCTTTCTTGCCCTTTCACTGACCGTAAGGGTGTGGGTGATGCTGATGCTTCGTATGCATTTGATGGTAGGAGAGTCAAGAAATGGAACAAAGAGGCCGAGCCATATGGGCAGTCATGGGTTGTTGGTGATGTTATTGGATGCTGCATAGATTTGGACAACAATGAAATATCATTCTACAGGAATGGCGTCTCCCTTGGTGTGGCTTTTTGTGGGATCCATAAGATGGGTCCAGGATTTGGATACTTTCCTGCTATTTCTCTTTCTCAAGGTGAAAGATGTGAATTAAATTTTGGGTCCCACCCATTTAAGTATCCAGTTGAAGGCTATCTCCCTTTTCAAGCACCTCCATCTATAAATTCTTTTGCTGTTTATTTGCTTGGTTGCTTGACAAGGTTGTTGGATATGCACTGCATGGAGCAGGCCGAACATTCTTCTTTTGAGAAACTAAGGAGGCTGAAGAGATTTGTTTCGTTTGAAGATCTTTTTCATCCTGTTGCTCATGGGATATGTGAGGAATTTTTCTATGTACTCAACGCAAATGCCGAGAGCATAGAATTCATATCATGGGGTCCCTTTTTGTCATTCATGATGAAAGTCTTTGGAGTGCAAGCACCACATGATTATTCAAGTTTGGATAGAATTCTCGATGTATTTCTACAATTTCAAGGGTCTAACTTATTGTTCGAACACATAATAAATGCCCTTTCCAGTGGATGTAAAACAGCTAAATTGATCCTAACAGAGTGCCCATGTTCGGGGTCGTACCCTTATCTTGCATTGGCATGTCATGTATTGAGGCGAGAAGAACTAATGGTGCTCTGGTGGAAATCAACAGATTTTGAATTTCTGTTTGAAGGTTTCCTTTCCCTGAAGGGTCCAAACAAGGAAGACCTTGAGTCCATGATGCCATCTGTTTGGTGGCCTGGTTCATGTGAGGACATGTCCTATGAAAATAGCATGTTGTTGACAACTACAGCTTTATCTGAAGCTGTCAGTAAGGTATACATACTGCCATACAGCTTTGTCCTTGTTCTTAAATTGCATCTATATATACTTTCAAAAAAAAAAAAAAATTGCATCTATATGATTTGATGTGCCTTTAGAATCCCTTGGGACTACATGATAGGTGCTTCTAAATAAGCATTTGTATAAGTTAGCTTACTTCTGTAAAATTTTGGGCTATGATGACATTTTTCTCTGAAGTAAAGCAGAGTGGAGAGGTTTCTTAATCTGCTACTTTTGTATACTGGCTGTATCAATGTACGTATTTCAACATGGCTGATCTCTTCAAATAATGTAGGTCCAAGCTCTGTAATGCCAAATTGTAAATTTTTGTCCTTGATTAATGAGTCAGACCTTATGAAGTTGCTCTCTTAGTTATCCAAATAAAAATGCAAGCGTAACGTCTCAAGTAAAACTGTCTATTAAAAGAGTTTGTTTGTTTTGTTCGTGTTTTGTTCTTGTTCTTGTTCTTGTTCTTGTTTTCTTTTCTTTTTATCTTATTTTATTTATTTTTTTTCTTTTACTGAAAGAGGTGTTTTCTTGAGCGTTCCTCTACAAAAATGGTTTTATCATTTCACATTTAAATGTGCCATAGATGTAATTGTTCCCCACAAGCCAAACTATTTTTGAAATCAAATTGACCATCAAAATATAGGAAGTTTGGCACAATCAAAGAACAATTTGAAGTTTCTAGTTTTTGGTAGGGGCATTTAATCTGAGTTCTGTACTAATCTATGAATTCAATTATCTTGCCATGAGTTGTGGAACTGATCTGGGGACAAATTGCTTAGTATTAAAGTTTATCTTGGTTCTTCATTGTTTAATCTGATATTTATATCAGATTTATATTCTTGGCATAGGAATTTTGGATTTTTAGTTTTTTTCTCTGGAGGAAAAATAAGATGGTATGCTTCTAGTGTAGGTGCCAGATCCAGTTTACGGTCTTCATAGACAGGGAATTGATAACTATTTTTCTGTTTGCAGATTGAGGAGAAGCATAGGGACCTTTGTCGCTTGGTGATACGGTTCATACCACCTTT
Source organism: Artocarpus hirsutus (assembly GCA_946598075.1). NCBI lineage: Eukaryota > Viridiplantae > Streptophyta > Magnoliopsida > Rosales > Moraceae > Artocarpus > Artocarpus hirsutus. Next base: position 12,180 of record CAMOHE010049333.1, read on the forward strand.
AACTCCTCCTCAGTTGCCAGGTTCAGTGTTTAGGGCATTTTTACAAAACCTCCTATTGAAGAGCAGAGGAGCAGATCGCAATGTCCCGCCTCCTGGAGTTTCTAGCAACTCTGTTCTTGTTTCGTTGTACACAGTTTTACTTCATTTTTTATCAGAAGGATTTGGCTTGGCGAACATCTGCGACTGGTTAAAGAGATGTGAAAATGGTCGTGATATTGGTTTTCTTCATAGGGGCGGTGAACAGAGTTTTCCAATTGGCTTGTTCCTTAAAAATGATTCCCATCATACTGACATTTCTAGGCTCGGTGGATCATTCAATCATTTGTCAAAATTGTATCCTGTGAGTGATCAATGTGATGAAATAGTCAGGTGGGAGGAAGGCTGTATGGATGATGAAGAACCAAGAGTAACTCATTTAAGCACCAAAAAACCATGCTGTTGCTCATGTTATGATGCTGATTTTGCAAGAAGCATGAAGGATCCCATCAGATACACAACCAAGGGTTCTCGTTCACATTGCAGCTCTATTTCAGAGAGGTCTGCTCATGTTGCTACTGAATGCAGTGCTGGTAGTTTGAATGACGAGATAGCAGATAAACCAAGTTCCAGTGATCAATCTGAATCTGAGTTTGATTATCGGCCAGTGCAGCATATGAGGTTTGTACCCAGGGAGAGTAACATCTCATCAGCTACTTTAAGAGAGGAAGAACTCCTTGATGTTCTGCTGTTGCTCTATCACATAGGTGTTGCGCCGAACTTTAAGCAGGTGCTGAGTTTATATGAAGCAATACTTTTCTCTCTATAAGATACAGAATATTGTTGGTGATTTACTTTGATGTTTCTATGAATCTATACAAGCATTTTCCATTTAATTGGCTTAATTCTGATGTGTATTGAGTGCATCTATTGATGATTATTTTTCCAATGTCCTATACTTGTAAATATTTCATTTGACTATAAACTTTTCTAGCCAAGGCTGAAGTTGGATGGACAAGTTATGATGAAGTTTTCACTTATTTGAGTGTTAATATTTTGATTGAAATAACGTAGAAGGAAATTGGATTCATTTGTTGCTGTAAGTTATTGAACAAGTTTCGCATTTTGTAATTTCTAAACAGTAATCCCGAGAAAGAATGGTTTCCACTTAACACGACAATAAACAAAAGTTGAGAAAAGAACTGATTTGTTAAAATGAATGTGCCTGCTATGACTTCTTGCGATTTTTTTTTTTTTTTTGAAATTTCCAGCTGGTTTTTTTGGCCAATTCTAAAAATTTTTCCCTAATATTCCTCGTGGCTCTGGGTTAAACATGAGTTACAAATTTAGAAAAATAAAGGGCGGCAGGTCTTCTTTGTTTAGCTATGCAGGGTAATAAACCTCTCCCGGAATTATTATTTGCAAAATTGAGTTCATTTTCAAATAATGATAGTGTCATTTTGTTCAATTTTCCTTCACTTTTATCTTTTTGAATTTCAGGGAATTACCTTCAGTGTCTTTGTTGTTTTTTGGCGTAGTCCTATTACATTAATGGTTTCTTCCCTGTATTTATCTATCACTATTCTGCAACAATTGTTTGTGAGTTCTGATGGGTGTTTGGATGTTTAAGGTTACTAAAATTGCTAGGTGAAACTTTCAAGCTATGATGGGCATTTATGTTTTAGTCTGCCTTACAAGCAGTCTGCTGCATTTTTTGTTTAAACATTTTCTTATATGTCTTATTAATACTTTCTTGTCCAGTCCTCAAAACATTTGATTATCAGGACTGATGCAGCATAAACAGATTAGTAGTTTCCTATTCAGATTATTATTCAGATTATTATTAGGATTACCTATTCAGATTATTATTAGGATTACAACTCAGATTGTTATTAGGATTATTATTAGTTTCCTAGTTAGACTATTATTCTACTTTTATTTAGACTATTATTCCACTCTCCTACAAACACTATATAAAGGCTCATTATAATTGTTTTGGAGTATTATTAATCAATAATCAGATTTATTCCCAATTATTAAACTTTGTGAGTTTGTTCTTGAGTTTTCTTTCCCTGTTTTACTTTGAAAACACTTCCGCTGCACGACTAAGGATGTTAGTTCATCCCAAAATCAAAATCGTAGCGGTGCTTCAACTTCTAATCGTTCTAACACTCAAGATCAACATCCACCAAAACATCGTTCGAATACTGATCCCTATGCACGTCCCAACCTTGGAAAGTGTTTCCGTTGTAATCAAACAGGGCACCTTTCAAATAATTGTCCGAATAGGCGCTTAGTTAATTTTGCAGAAGACGACGATGAAAATGAAGAGCAGGACTTTGAAGAAGATATTTATGAAGGCGGTGAGATCGCAGAAGGAGATGAAAGAGAGGAAGTGGCTTGTATTATCTAACGCCTTCTATTAGCTCCAAAGAAACCAGATGATTCTCAAAGACATAAAATTTTTCGGACTCGATGCACAATTCAAAACAAAGTGTGCAACGTGATTATCGATAGTGGCAGTAGTGAAAACGTAGTCTCTAAAGCTTTGGTGAAGTCACTAAACTTGAAGACCGAGAAGCATCCATCTCCATACAAAATTGCATGGATTAAAAAGGCCCCGGAAGTTCAGGTACACGAAGTTTGCAAGGTTCCTTTATCAATTGGAAAATATTACAAAGATGAGATCGAATGTGATGTTGTAGACATGGATGCTTGCCATATTCTCTGGGGACGACCTTGGCATTACAACGTTGATGCCACTTACAAAGGACGTGATAACACTTTTGTTTTCTGGTGGTTTGGAAAGAAAATTATTTTGGTACCGCTGACGCAACCATCTGCAAATAGACCACTTATTAAGAAGGACAGATCACTCTTCGCCAACATAGCAGGTTCAGACTTTTGTCAGCAAGTTAAGGAGCCAAGTTTGATTGTAGCATTGGTGGTTAAAGGACAAGTCAACACTGATGTTGAGATCCTTCCCAAGTACAAGAGGTACTCGCTGAATTTTCTACTTTATACCCTACTGAATTGCCTAATGAGTTACCTCCCATGAGGAACATTCAGCATCATATCGACTTAGTACCCGGGGCTAGTTTACCAAATTTGCCTCACTATCGTATGAGTCCTACTGAGTATGAAGAGTTACAGAGACAAGTCAATGATTTTCTTGATAAAGGCTGGATTCGAGAAAGTATGAGTCCTTGTGCTGTTCCAGCGTTACTGACTCCAAAGAAGGATAGAAGTTGGAGAATGTGTGTCGACAGTCGTGCTATTAATAAAATCACAGTCAAATATCGATTTCCCATTCCTCGCCTCAATGACATGCTTGATAGATTGGAAGGAGCAGTGGTTTTCACGAAGCTTGATTTGCGGAGTGGATATCACCAGATTCGCATTCGACTTGGAGATGAATGGAAGACTGCTTTCAAGACAAAGGATGGCCTTTATGAATGGTTGGTTATGCCATTTGGGCTTTCAAATGCCCCTAGTACTTTTATGCGGCTAATGAACCAAGTTTTGCGGACATTATTGGCAAATTCGTGGTCGTTTACTTTGATGACATTCTAATCTATAGCCGGAGTACCGAGGAGCATCTATTACATCTCCAAGACGTTCTTCAAGTTCTACAAGATAATAAATTGTATATCAGCCTCAAAAAATGCAGTTTTATGTCTAGTCATCTTCTGTTCCTTGGTTTTATTGTTGGAAAAGATGGGATACAAGTTGATGAGGCGAAAGGGAAGGCAATTCGAGAATGGCAAGTTCCGCAAAATGTCAGAGAAGTGCAAAGTTTCCATGGATTAGCGACTTTCTACCGACGTTTTATTCGAGGGTTTAGCACAATTATGGCACCTATCACCGATTGTTTAAAGAAAGGAAAATTTCGATGGGAAAAGGAACAAGAAGATAGCTTTGCCCTTATAAAGGAGAAATTATGTTCAGCACCAGTTTTGGCCCTACCCAATTTTGAGAAGATATTTGAAGTTGAATGTGATGCATCTGCTCTTGGAATTGGGGCTGTGTTATCTCAAGAAGGACGCCCAGTCGAATTTTTCAGTGAGAAAGTCAGTGAGTCATGACAGAAATGGACAACTTATGAGCTAGAATTCTACGCTGTTATTCAAGCTTTAAAGCAGTGGGAACATTATTTAATTCAACGGGAGTTCATGTTGTTTATTGATCATCAAGCTTTAAAGTTCATCAATTCACAGAAGTCAATAAATCGGATGCATGCTCGATGGATTACATTTCTCCAAAATTTTACTTTCATTATCAAGCATACATCTGGTCAAACTAACAAGGTAGCTGACACATTAAGTCGACGTGCTTCTTTACTTGCTACAGTTAGTATGGAAATAGTTGGTTTCGATTCCTTACGTGACACATATGCCGATGATGGGGACTTCAGTGCTATATGGCAGCGTTGCAGTAATAGGGAGTTTGTTCCTAATTTTCTCATACACGATGGATTTTTGTTTCGAGGATCTCAACTATGCATTCCACGTTTGTCCTTACGTGAGCATTTGATACAGGAGTTGCATGCTGGCGGTCTTGGTGGACACGTCGGTCGGGATAAGACAATCAGCTTAGTGGAAGAACGATTTTATTGGCCTCAATTGAAACGTGATGTTGGACGTTTTGTACAACGATGTCCAGTATGCCAAAAAGCTAAAGGTCAAGCTCAGAATACGGGTCTTTACACTCCTTTGCCTGTTCCTGAAACAATTTGGCAAGATTTAACTACGGATTTCGTTCTTGGCCTTCCAAGGACCCAGCGCGGAGTTGATTCGGTAATGGTGGTAGTAGATCGTTTTTCAAAGATGGTACACTTCCTGCCATGTAAGAAGACTTCAGACGCTACTTATGTTGCTAACTTATTTTTTAGAGAAGTTGTTCGTTTGCATGGTGTTCCCCGTTCAATCACTTCTGATAGGGATGTCAAATTCCTAAGTCATTTTTGGAAGACGTTATGGAAACTTTTCG
>CAMOHE010049334.1:0-50822 GCA_946598075.1 Artocarpus hirsutus
CCAGCTGGGCCACTACGGTGGTGAATTATATATGGTTTTCCCAGGAAAGGAAAATTGTATTCTTTCTGGTTGACCTATCTAAATTATTTTGGTAAGATTATATTTTTATTAAATTCTCATTTAATTATTTATTTGTTTAATTGTTCTAGCTCGTTTTCTGTATATTTATCTGGTTTACGAAATTTCTTTTAAAATTGAATAATTTTCAAATATAGTCCTACTGAGCCTTTCGCTCACATTTTTATTTGTTTTAAAATCTTAACCCTAGGTGGACATCAGCTTAGGATTGGAGAAGAGTCCGCTGATCGGACTTACGACCAATAGAAGAATTTGGTAGGTTAAATTACAATTCAAGACATGTAAGATTTTAACTTCTCTTTTATTTTGGACTGTGGTTGTATCATAATATTGTCAGTACAATATGTGTGTGCACAATATGTGGGCCAGTGGGACCCATATGTGTTCCACCCTATACTTATCTATTTTAATATCTTTTTTTTATTTGCCTAATTATTATGATGACTTATTTTATTTCCTTAATTTATTCCATTCAAATGATTTTAAAATTATCACTTTTAATCATAAAATTTAAATCTAAACCCTCTTTTTAACTAGATCTTTACTTAATTAACTTAATTAAACCACCACGTCACCTCCCGCACTCCGGGGTGTGACAGCTATTTAGATCAGTTGAGAAATCTAGAGTGAGACTCCAATTGTGAGACTCTGTAACTCGCCGGAGAGCTGTTGTTCACAAATCATAAACTATAGCTTTAGGTATTTCTTAATTGGTTGGAAAGAGAGCCACCTGTAGAAGAGCTGTACAAGTGTGTCCACACACACACTGACCATGGATAGAGAATAGCAAAAAAGACTAGTTGGTTGAAGATCTTTTGGAGCGTTACTTCTCTTCACGTATTACGAAGCTTTCAGCGAACAAGGTTAGTAAGATCTGGTTAATTTATGCATATAGTGCATCAAACTTGTGTTTTTGAAATTACTTTGGTATAAAAGATTTTAAAATTTCGCTGCGTACTGTTTTTCCAACACATGCCAGCAAGCATACCGACATATATTGTAGGTGTAACCCTTTGGTACATGAAAAGACATAAGTCAAGACAACAGGCCTACTATTCATCTCAAGATTAAGACATAATACATATGATTGTCCAAGTGAATTGATATGCCAAGGCAAAATTATTAATCCAAATAAATTACATGTTATGTTTCGATCCAATACATCGTCACCTATGACAATGCACTAATGTTTTTATTCGTGGAATCCACCTTTGATGGCCAAGACAAACCATCTCCTGTTAGAGATATAGACAACATAACAATATTTGCATGAATAAAGCACCCAACTTTATTCCCTCGATTGCAGATCTTATGATTTTAACTATCACCTTTAGAATCATGTCTTTCACATAATCTGTCCATTATATGCTTGATTCTAAAGGCTTAAACAGACAATCTCATACTTTTGTTTGCTTATCATACATTCAAGAAATATGAACGTAAAGAGGACAACAATTTGGTATATGAATAATAAATAAATTCTTTATTGATAAAAATGTCTCTAAAAACATATTACATTTTTGCTCTTTAGGGCATACATGTCTGACATATAGGTAATCAACAAAAGAAGGTTCTTGCTAAGGTTTACATACTCACATAGGCTGAGGTAGCAGCTCGTCCAATAATTGTTGCAGGTGAGATACTTATTCATGGAATTATTGCATGTGCATTGATAGATTTAGGAGCCATTTACTCATTTGTATCTATGAAGTATGTAAGAAAACTAGGTAAACCAGTGGACCAACTCAGAATTTCATATTGTGTAACCTTACAATCTAGAGATATTTTGCAGTCAAATGAGATGTTGTGAGCATGCTCAGTTATAATTAATGGAAAAGAATTGTTTGTTGACTTAGTGGTATTGAATATGTTGGATTATGAAGTTATTCTCGGTATGGATTGGTTGACAATGTGCAATGTATTTATTGACTGCTAAAAGAAAGTGGTGATATTTAGACCTCCAAAGGAGAGAGAATTTTCTTTTATAGGTAATACTAGTGGGTTGAAGACTCCTATTATATCGACTTTGAAGGCTCAGAGATTGTTAAAGAATGGTTGTACTGTATAGTTGGCTAATGTGGTTGATACTCAAGTAGAACAGAAACTAAGAGTTGAAGATGTTCCATTGGTGAGTAAATTCTTAGAAGTTATTCCTAATGATTTACCTGGATTGCCTTCAAGAAGAGAACTTGAGTTTGAGATTGAATTGATGCTTGGTATAACTCCTATTTCAAAGACACCTTATAGTATAGCACCTATTGAATTAAAAGAGTTAAAAGTATAGTTACAAGAGTTGTTGGACAAGGGATTTATCCATCCAAGTTTTTCCCCATGGGGTGCCCCAATGTTGTGTGTAAAGAAGAATGATGGATCAATGAAATTATGTATTGGTTATTGTGAACTAAATAAGGTTATTGTGGAGAATAAGTATCCCTTGCCAAGAATAGATGATCTATTTGAGCAATTACAAGGTACAATGATGTTTTATAAGATTGATCTTTGGTCGAGGTACCATCAATTGAGAATCAAGGAAGAAGATGTACATAAGACTGCTTTTAGAACTAGATATGGGCACTATGAATTTTTGGTCATGCCATTTAGATTAACAAATGCTCCAACTGTCTTTATGGACTAGATGAATAGAGTTTTTAAGGATTACTTGGATAGTTTTTTCATCATTTTTATTGATGATATCCTTATCTACTCTCGCTATGAATATTTTAAAAGAGAAGAGTTGTATGCCAAGTTTAAAAAGTGCAAGTTTTAGCTTGAGAAAGTGGCATTTTTGGGACATGTAGCATCAAAGGATAGAATTTTTATAGATCCAAGCAAGATTAAAGCAGTGACTAATTGATCAAAACTGAGCAATGCTTTAGAGATTCATAATTTTCTTGGCTTGGTAGGACATTATTAGAGATATGTTGAAGGATTTTGAAAAATTGCTACTCCACACAAGCAATTGACAAGGAAAAATGTGCAATATTTATGATCGGATGCTTGTGAAAGAAGTTTTCAAGAGTTGAAGCAGAGATTGGTAACAGCTCCAATTTTCACCATTCCTTCCAATTATAAAGGAATTGTGTTATACAATGATGCTTCTAGAAGTGGGTTAGGATGTGTTTTAATGTAAGATGGAAAAGTTGTAGCTTATGCTTCTCATCAACTAAAAGATTATGAAAAGAATTATTCTACTCGTGATTTAGAGGTAGCAACTATGGTGTTTGCATTAAAGATATGGAGGCATTATTTGTACGGTGAAAGATGTGAAATTTATACCGATCATAAGAGCCTCAAATGCCTTTTTACATAAAGAGAGCTGAACATGAGACAAAGAAGATGGTTAGAGCTGATTAAGGACTATAATTGTATCATTAATTACCATCCTTGAAAGGCTAATGTAGTAGCAGATGCTTTAAGTAGAAAATCCTCAAAAAGTGTTTCAACTATGACTGTGATTCAAAGACCAATGATGGATGATATTTGGAGGCTAGATTTAAAGATAGTACCGTATGAATTGATTGAAAGATTGTCTACAATGACATTGCAACCCACGTTGTTGGAAAAGATTAAGTAGAGTCAAAGTTCAAATCCTTATTTTCATCATTTGAGAAACACAATTGAGTCCGAAAGGGGACAAGATTTTTAGATTTTAGATGATGGAATAATTAAGCATGGGACTAGACTTTGTCTTCCAAGGAACGAAGCTCTTTTAAAGGAGATAATGAATGAGGTTCATAATGCTCCCTATTCAATGCATCTTGATACAAGGAAGATGTATAAGGATCTAAAAGGTCATTACTGGTGGCTGGGAATGAAGAAAGATATTATAGAATTTGTAAGAGAGTGCCTCACTTTCATCAAATGAAGGCTGAATATCTAAAACCAGTAGGTACTTTATAGCCATTAGAGATTCCATAGTAGAAATGGGAAGATATTGCAATAGACTTTGTAATTGGTTTGCCAAGGACAACAGAAAGACATGACTCAATTTGGGTGATTATTGATAGATTGACAAAAGCAACTTATTTTCTTCCAGTCTGTACAACTTACTCAGTAGCTAGGTATGCACAGTTGTTTGTGACAAAAATTTGAGGTTACATGGAGTACCTGTGAGTATTGTATCTGATAGAGGTCCTCAATTTATATTTTGGAAGAGTGTTCATAAGGCTACAGGGACTAAATTGACTTTCAGTACAGCATTTCATCCACGGACAGTTGGTTAGTCTAAAAGAACTATCCAAGTATTGATAGATATGTTGAGAGCATGTATTCTTGCCTGCTAGAAGTCTTGGAAGGAATACCTATTTTTGGTAGAGTTTTGCTCTAACAACAGTTATCAAGCAACCATTGGTATGGCACCATACGAAGCCGTGTATGGTCGTAAATGCAGATCTCCTATGCATTGCTATGAAATAATAAGAGAATGAAAATATCTTGGACTTGATATTTTATTGAAGAATAAATAGGCAATTCAGAAGATCCACAAGAGAACGTTAACTGCTCAAAGCAGGAAAGAGAGCTATGTGGATTCTAAGAGAAGGAATGTAGAGTTTGAAGTGAGAGATAAAGTATTTCTAAAGATTGCGCTGATAGAAGGAGTGATGAGATTTGGTCAAAAGGAAAAATTGAGACCAAGATACAGTGGTCCTTATGACATTGTGGACAAAGTTGAAAAAGTGTCTTATCGATTAGCCTTGCCACCATCATTAGCAGGAGTACGTAATGTTTTTCATGTGTCAATGTTGAGAATGTATGTTTCCAATCCTTCACATGTGCTGAAACAAGAAGATGTTGAGTTAGAAGAAGATTTGACTTAAGAAGAACAACCAGTAAAAATTTTATAGAACAGAGAAAGTACTCCAAAACAAAAAGATTCCATTAGTCAAGGTGTTATGGAAAAGCCATTGGGTTGAAGAAGTAACATGGGAACTAGAGGATGATGTGAGATCAAAATATTCACACTTGTTTTGTAAGTAAATTTCAGGATGAAATTTCATAAGGAGGGGAGAGTTATAATGCTTGGTATTCTCACATACTTTGTTGGCTAATGCATTGCATGATTTCATGATATTAATTTCATTGTATAATCTTTCATAATGATTTGAGATATGTTTGATATAGCTAAATGACTTAGGATCTCCTAAACATGGATCCAATTTGGAAAAAAATGGAAAAGTGAATTTTAATAGTGTTTGATATACATTTATAATAGATGAGTTAAAATTAGGAGTTCAATGATGGTTTTAAGGCAATTTATGCTAAAAATGCCATTTTATGTAAAGTGAAGTTATGTATGTATTTGGAATAATGATTAAAGGAGACTTTATGACAAGTAATAAATCTCATAAAATGTTATTAAGAATGATACAAAGTCTCTTCTAGAATGATAAGATGTTATTAAGAATGATACAAAGTCTCTTATATTATTAAGAATGATACAAAGTCTTTTATAAGATGATGATATATATTTTAGTGGTAAGTTTACCTTGAAACCCTAAATAGTTGCCCTTTTCGGTATTTAAGTTTATAGACTCAATTAGGGTTTCAACAAGTTAGGAATTAAGTAAGGAATCATGTTATCCAATGTTTGAGTGTATTTGAAAGAGACTTAGAAATTTTGGTTTAGTTTTGATGAAAAACTATCAAAGTTTAGGAATTAGTATTTTTAGTGCACCGAAAATTCAATATGAGTGAGTACACCTAAGTTAGGAAGCTAAATAAGTGGCTATGGTTTAGCTATTAAGTAGGATTATGTATAAGTGTTTTAGACACTAAATGGCTTATGTGTAAGTAACAAAAAAGGGACACTAATCAAGCTAATAAGAGAGTACTTAAGTGTTAATTAATGTGAGGGGTGTGTGTGGCACTTTAAAAGAAATTAAGCAAGTAGGTGAGCTTATTTTAGGCAATTTTCCCCCAAATTTGACCATCCTCTAAAGAAAAACTCCATTTCCAGCTAGAGTTCAAGTAGATAAGCCCATCTCTAAGTGTCTTGGTCAAGATTTGAGTGATGAGAAGAGAGAAAAACCAAATCCAGTCAAGATAAGCTTGATTTTGTGGTTTTGAGTTTCAATCTTTCAAGACATGGGATAAACCTATAATCTAATTCTTTTGGACAATTCTAGGGTTTATTTTGAGTGTTTAGAAAGACCATAAGCCTTGGTTTCATCCTTTTGAGGTGGGAAAAGTAAAATTGGACGTGAAGAGTTCAAGTTGCTTCACTAAGATGAGAATTTGTGAACTATTTTTAGGTTTCATTCTTTGGTTATATAAATAGACTTTGGCACATGATATGAGCATAATTTATTTATTCAAGTTAGGAATCATAGAAAAATGATTTAATAAAAAGGGATGTGGTTGTTATAGTGAAAAGTTTTAGAATTATGTGAATTTTAAAGAATTTAGGGTTGATTTATAGTCTTGTGAATACCTTAGAGTTTTATTTTTGTTTTCAGGTTGTTTTGATTAATTTTAAGTATTGGGGATTGTTAAAAATTAAGGGAAAATGCTACCCAAATTTTTAGAAAAAGTTTTGAATCATTTAGAAACCAAAAGCCCACTTTTGTCTTTAAAACTAACTAGTTTTGTCATGTTACCAATGTTCATATTTCTTGATTCTTTAAGGGACTTTTGAGATTAAGTTTAGTATTTTATCCTCAACATTATATGATTTTATGAGTTTTACTAAAATTGCTATTCTAAGTAGTATTTTTATAAGTTAAATTTTTTATTTTTAGGAAATACATGGAAGTATTAAGAGACTTAAAAGTAGAACTTTTTAGTTCTAGTTTTCACCATCTTTCTTTCTTTTTAATGTGATTGTGGAATAATGGATTTATTAATGAAACTATAAGGTTATAAATGACATGTTTTTGGGAACTTAGTCTCTTTTCTGTTTAAGTTTGATTTCAAACTTAGAAATGAGCTCCTTATCACTTAAGTAACTAGTATATATTTAATGGGTTATAACGAAATATAAACGCCATTTTTCAAAAGGATTGGACATTGGATCTGAAGAGGAAAAGCCCTGATAATAAGTTACATCACTCCACAATACGAGGCAAGTAGAATTTCTCTTGCATCACCATAAATGTTGTACATATTTGTATGCATGGATATGACTTTATGTTGCATAAGTAACATGAGCATGTTCTGTTAAAAACATTGCATCCAAAATGTTATTTAAAATTTAAAGCATGAAAGAAGAAGTTTTATAAGGTTTTATATGCTACTTGTGACACGATGGTATATTTAATGGAGTTAGTCTCGATGGCAGCTACTCTATTGTTTTGTCTTGGTGGAGATTTATAAGTTTAATATGTTGTCTAGATGAAGACTTATGGACCTTATTATTATCTCGATCGAGACTACTTCAAAGGAGACTTATGGTGTGGGAAGCCACATGACGGCATTAATGGTCCAAAGGAATTAACGAAAGGAAACCTACCCATTATAGGAAACCCTAAAGAAAAATCTTGCGTACATTATGTTTATTGAAAATGCGTATGATGTAAATTTCCAAAGAAAAGAGAAGCATGACATATATGGGATCATTCATGGTATAATCATTCATGTTACACATTAACTCTATTTACTAGGCATAAAGTAACGTACAAAAAGTCCCACATCGGCTAGGTAGAGGACCGAAGAGCAGTACTTAAGTCCTGGGCTGCCCACCTCTCAACAAGAGCACTTTTGGGACGTGACAAGTGGTATCAGAGCGGAGTACTGCCTGCCTGGTGTGTGGACTCTCCATGGTCCAGTGGGACCCTCAGGGGAGCCGATCCGTGACGGGGGCTTCACGCGATTGGGTGAAGGAGTTTGTAACATATAAAAAGTCCCACATCGGCTAGGTAGAGGACCGAAGAGCAGTACTTAAGTCCTGGGCTGCCCACCTCTCAACAAGAGCTCTTTTGGGACGTGACAATAAGCTCACTTAGTTATGGTGATACAGACAAGGACAATTCTCAACATTAGCAGTAAGGTGCTAAATAGTTGGCTGACGTTCTCCTCTGAACCTGTGGACTTGTGTATAAATAGACAAAGTTGATCTATTTTGAGTCCTTTTGCTACTACTCCTTTTGAATGCCTTTAGAGGCTGTAGTTTTGACATTATTGATTTTATTTTGATATTTGTATTATATTGTGAATACAACATCCACCAGTTTAAATTTTTAAAGTAAAGGTATACTCTAGTTATATAAAGAATTTCAAAGATTCAAATTTTGTTGTATTTTTTTTGTTAAACTTATGTACTTAATATTATAATTGTAAATAAATCAGAGTAATAACACTTAGTATCAGTATGTTATGCATTTTTAAACTTATATTAAGTGGGCATTATAGGAAAAATGTCCCCTTTTCCACAGTTTTAATATTTTCTAGGTCCCTCCATGCAGACTCTTAAGATGAAACTTCCCACATTTAGCACACTTAGGTTTTGGTCTAGTCGCATTCCATGTTCTTGTTTTAGTCTTGGGGCGTTTTGACTGATCAATCCTTTGACCTTGGTTTTAGTTCCGTGGAGTCCATCTCTTATTTCCCTTGTTCTCCTGTTGTTGCTTCTCTTGATTATGCTGATATGGCTTGAAATTCTTCTTACTTTTTTTGTTCTTTAACCTCTTTTTCCTTCATTTCCTTCTCCTTTGCCTCTATGTCTTAGTCTTGAATCTTATTCTCAGCTTTTTTCGTATCTAGGCCTTTTTTTGGTTTTTTTGGAGTAAGTCAAATCCGGTTGCTATTGCGTTTCTGTATATTTCTAGCTTTAGACTTTCCATAAACTGTTCTAGAACTTGAGTGCATCAGTACTTACCAGTTGCAGAGCAGAACGAGATAGTTCTTTAAATTTTCTAATATACTCCACAATAGACATTTATCTTGTTTCAAATTTACGAACTACTTCTTTTCTTTTGAGTAACCGCCGTAAAATATTTAGCTTCAAAAATTTCTCTAAATCTTTCTCAAGTCATGGTTGTCATACCATGAACATCAACTATCGTCTCTTACCAATAACTTGCACCATTACAAAACATAAAAGAAGCACAGGAAACTTTTTCAGCATTGAGAACTTTTCCATAATTAAACATTCTCTCTATTGTCCTAAGCCAATTCTCAACATTTTTAAGATCTACGCCTCCTAAAAACTCTAGTGATTTGAATTTTTGAAATTTCTCAACAACCGAATCATTTTCAATGCTTTTAACAGGAGCTGCTGCTGGTGGTGAAAGAGATGAAGGCTCCATTTTTCATCTCATGTGTCATTCTAAGAACCTTTCAACTAATTTAGTAAGAAAGTCAATCCAGGATCTCTTTTATCCCACCACCTTTGAGCAAAACTTTTTCCTCTAGTTTCAATCCATAAACAACATTACATGCTAAATTCTATGGGTATTTGGAAGATAATCTACATCATGCTAGGGGTCTGGTGCCTCTATTCATCGTGAAAGAAAAACCCCAAAAGCATAACCATATCCAATGTCATCACTGCCAATCCAACGGTAAAGTTGTCTCTTCATATTCTTTTCTTTCTTTATTTTGTGTTATTATAGACTCTTTCTCCATGAAGATGTTTGATTCCTTTACGTTTCTCTCCCTTTTCTCAAAAATCCATTGTTGGCCAGATTCTTAAATTGTATCTTCTTTATTTATAGTGCTTCCAAGCCCTATTTTATTGAAAACCCGACAGGGTCCTTTTGTATTGTGTATAAATTTTTATCTCTTCTAAATATTTATGTTGACTTTGCTTTTTTAAGATTGGACAGAGACAATTCACTACAATTATCATTTTGTTATACCTTAAGATTCCTCATGGACAGGTAAGAGGCTACCGTATAATGTCCTATACATCACTTCACATCTTCTTCGTGGTGTTTCGCATTGCAATAAAACAGGACATCTGTTGTGCATTAATGGTTTCATAGTTGAAGCCGAGTTTCTACAGGGTAAACATCTGATGGCATTATGGCGCACCAATCTTTTACAACCACACGTCCGTCAAAGCATCGACAAAATGGTAAGCTATTATGATGTTCACGTATTTGCGACTCTTCAAGATAACTTCTTAGAGGTTGTATATAAAAAGTGTACTCATGAGGGTGCTGCTGCCGGATGAAGCCGTACCTTTCCCATATGATCGCCATCCGTATGATGATCTACAATTTCTCTATAATCACTTGCTGCTTAATCACCCAAGTCTGGAGAAAAAAGCCTTGTCTCAAAGAATTTTAGCTTGACTAATTTCACTAAAAGATTTGAGTAGTTTTTTGGCGTTCCTATTTTCCCCTCCTAACGCTGTAAATGACTCTAAATGAGTCACCAATTGTACAATACTTCGTATAGGCAGTTTTTACATGAGTGTTTTCAGTTTAGCATCGTTCTTTGTTTTTGTCTCTTGTGTATTCAGAAAGCATGAATAGATATAGCCCTATTCACCTATTCTGGACAGTTTGGCAACTGCCATATTTGCTCTAGAATTTTCTTTTTAATTCTAATTACATAAACTTACAGATTCTATACTATATAAAGAACAAATCAGCTTTTGCAAAGCTATCACACAGGTTTCCTAAGATCCTGTGTAGCCTTCTAATTTTCCAACATTATGCATTTCTCTTTCTAATATTTCATACTTTTGGGCTTTGAGTATGGGATGCCGTCACTCCTTCCTCTGTCATTAACTCTGGTCCAAATGTTGCTAAGATTTCTGATTTTTGGTTGTGATTGCTGGCCTCCTTCAGTTGCAGCTTTATTAAATATGTCTTCTCTTTTTGAAAATTCTTTTTAGTTGTTGTTGTTGTGCACTTACCAATTCTTTTCATCTACTCTTGAACCACATTTCCATAAGCATCAAATCTACTATTTGCATTTGATTCCCTTTTGACCTGCATTATCATTATCACCATCCAATTTACTTTTTTTTCTGCTATTTTTTCCTAGCTTATAGCATATATTTCGAGCTTTCCTTAGCAACCCTTTTTCTGCATCCTTTTTCGTGTAGTTAAAAAGCTTCAATTTAAGCAATAAAAAGCTTTCTTGTTATATCGTACGCATCCAATGCCATTGCTCCAGTACTTCTTTTGTGCTTTGTACAATGCTGTTCAGATTTCTGGTTATGGTTGTGATTTGTTATGGCTAGCATATGTTCTAAACATTTTTGATAACTTGATGTTTATTTTAAGTAATGTTCCTTATTGATTGTGCTAACTTGAGGTTCATTATAAGTGATGTTCTTTATTAGAACCCACTACATACCTATTTTTCGTATCAGCAAGTCTAATGATCTCATTTGGAGAAAAATTGGACTAAAATACTGGTAATATTCTCTCCCTCCTTAGATTATTTATTTATTTTTCCTTTCTTCGTTTCTATTGACTTACTTATGATTTATAGTGTAGTGTTGAATTTGACACATTAATGTTCTAAAAGATTTACTCTTGCAACCAAAATTTGTTTTGTTGATAGAGGGCGTCACCACAGCAATTCAAACATTAGCATCTACTGCAGTATGTGGAATTATACACTCAATCATAGGATGTCAGCCTTTGTTAACTCTTGGAGTTGTGGGGCCGATTGTGATCATGTATACATTTATGTTCAACTTTGCTGAGAACAAACAAGATTTATGATCAGATCTATTTTTAGCATTGACAGGATGGCATTTCTTTGATCTTTTCCTTGTTATTATTATGTATTCCTTCTTATTATTATGTATTTTGTAGCTAGACTCTTACTAGGAGTTTGAAACTTCCTCTAAAAAGTGTTTAACTTTGATGTGTACGGTCTGCATATGGACCATTATATTACTCTTCTTGCTGGCTGTATTAGGGGCTTGTCCAATAATAAACAGGTTCACCCGTCTTGCACGGGAGTTATTCGGCTTTCTTATTGTAATGCTCTTCATGCAGGAAGAAACCAAAGTATTTGGGTTCTTTCTTTTTCTAGCCCTTCTTCTTATTCCTTGGAAAACAACTTTATGCAGATTGCTTCTTACTTCTCTATTTGTAATTCATGTACATGAACTGGTTTTGCTAGGGTGTTGTTGATGAATTTCATGTACCTGAATGAGAGAATCCGAAAGCTATCGAGTTCCAACAGTCGTGCAGATTTGCAAACAAGATGTTTGCTTTGGTTCTGTCATTTGACTTTCTATTTAATGCATTGAGAAGTAGAAAAGTAAGGTCTTGGCATTATGGGTCTGGTAATTTTTTTAAAGTATTTTTTATCTTATTTCGATAGTTATTTCAGTTATAAAAGTTAGATACAACAAAAATATGGATCTTTAAGTTTTATTTTTTCACAGGTTGGTTGAGAGGCTTCATAGCAGATTATGGGCATGCCTTGGGTGGTTTTGGTCTGGACAGCTGTTTCCTATGTACCTGCATGAAGCGTTCCAGAAGGAATCCTATGGCACTTCTTCAGTCTGAATCCATGGTTGCCTGGCGCTTATGAAAATTGGACTGTCATCAATGCATGGCTGTATCCTTTGCTGTTACATTCTATTGAACGTTTTAGCTTGAATTTCAGCAGGTTCCTAATGGCTTTTCCCCCCATAAAACTTTGGACATGCTATTAAACGTTTTAGCTTGAATTTCAGCACGTTCTCTTGGCTTTTCCCCCCCTTTAAACTACAGAACGTGCTGAAAGTTTCGGTTCTTTTGATAGTCAGAGCTTTTATTCCAGTGACAATAATTGCAGTGCTGTACTATTTTGAACACATTGTAGCTACTCAACTTGCCCAACAACAAGAATTCCAACCTCAAAAAACCACCTTCATAGCACTCGTGATTTACTTCTAGTGGGATTCATGGCAAGCAGTCTTGGATACTATTCCCTCTTCATTTTTATTGAACTTTTTTCCCATCTTTGTGGATGTTAAGCCTCTGTTTGGTATGAAAGAAAATTGGATGGAAAGAAATGGTAGAGGAATTTTAGGATGGAAATTGATAGATGAGGGTGTTTGGTAGGAGGGAAGTTTGAATGGAAAGGAAAATGAGATGGAAAAACTGTCAAGTAGGTTCTATTATATTTTCACCTCTCAAAATTGGACAGATTATTGGATGAAAAAGATTGTCGGTTATATAAACGAGACAAAATTATAAAATTATCCATAATAATTATACGAAAAAAATCTGGAAACTACTTTCTCTCCTATTCTTCACGAATCTTCAGCACATATCACGTTTTATTTCGTGACTAGTTCTCTCCCTTGCAAGCCTTCACCAATCACTACACCTTACATCTTCATCATAAATTTCCTATATTTTTGCCAAAAAGTTTATTTTTTAC
Source organism: Artocarpus hirsutus (assembly GCA_946598075.1). Lineage (NCBI taxonomy): Eukaryota > Viridiplantae > Streptophyta > Magnoliopsida > Rosales > Moraceae > Artocarpus > Artocarpus hirsutus. Next base: position 13,360 of record CAMOHE010049334.1, read on the forward strand.
AATTTCTATTATTAAAGATTGATAAAAGTATATAGTCTAAATTTATTTAAATTATTGTTAATTTATAGTTGAATCTCTCTCCTGTTGATTTTATGTTTTGTTGTCTTCTTGAATTAAGGAGAATGCTGAATTTTTCTTTTTTCTTTTTGTGAAAATTGAAAGTGAATAATTGTATTGATTGTGTTGGGTAAAAAAGTAATTATATTGATTATAATTTTTCTATCCTTAAGGTTTTACCTTCAAAACCAAACACATAGAGGTAAATTCATTTTCTTTCCTTCCTATCATACCAAACAACTAAAGAGAAAACTAAAATACTTTCTTTCTTTTTAGTTTTTCATCCTTTATAATTTTCCTTTCCCTCTCATTTTCTTTCCTTCCTACCAAATACAAGGTAAGGCCTTGTAAGTTGAAGGATTAGTGAGACTTATAAGAGAGTAGATTGGGGAAGGAATTTAAAATCCTCCACCGAACATAACAAGAGAATCTCATTCCTTCTTATTTCATTTCTCCTATCAAACACAGCATAAGATGGCATATTGTGTTGCAGATAGACTACTCTAGAGCTGAATTTCGTAAGTTTTCCTTAAATGGCAGGTGATACTGTGCAAATGGTATAATTCTGAAGTCTCCAATGCATACCAAACGTCTTGCCATGCTTAAGCACCAGGTAAAAGCATAAAAACATAAGAGAAGAGTTTTGTATGATTCACTGCACACTATGTAATAACCTTGGCCTTTTAGTTTATTCATTTATCTACTTATTTTGCAGTTCTCCGTAATCTACTAGTAGAAACGGCGAAGAAATGCATGAGGATGAATGCAACCCTCAGTCAAGTGTACAGAGCCATGATATGGTGTTTGTAAGGATTACAATTAAAAAAAGTTAAAAAAAAAGAGGTCCAAAATGAAGGTAGAACTCTTCATTATTTGACTGGAACTTGTTAGTATAAGCTTGTGCTTTTCTAACTTGGCCTAATAAAGTTACTTTATAAAGTGCATTCACTAAAAGAATTAAAAGACTCAACTATTCAAATAAATTTGAGCACGGGCAATGTAGATGTTCTAGTTGATGAGACAACGTTCGATATGCAAAAGGAGAATGATGATTTACTTCCATTCGAGGAGAAAGAATGGTGCCCAAGTAACTTGCTTAAGGCTGCAATGGTAGGAGGTTGTGTTGCAGCATTGCCATTCATCAAAAAGATCCCTAACTTCAGTTCTCTGGGGCTATTTGCCTTCAAGGCTATAGAAAGCTTACCGGGTGACCAATTCTGGGAAAGGATTCTGTTGCTCTTCACAGCTCCATGCAGAAGTTCCAAGTAACTTTTTTAATCTTTTTTTGCTTGCCTTAACTCACTCATCTATTTATTTCTTGTTTTTAGTATTTATGCCCATGAACTTTTTGCAATTTGGCATGTTCATCCCTAAACACATTTTCTTCACAATTTATCCTAGAATTTCCAAAAGTGTAGCATTTAATTTCCAATTATCAACAAGAGATAAATTTTGAATTTTTTTGACTAATTTAGATACTAAAGTTCCAAGAAATTTAAGAATTGGAGTTAGCCGTTCTTGTTCTGTAATTCAAGGAATAAATTTCCAAGAAAGAATTGGAGGACTAAAGTGCCAAACCGAGATAATTTCATCGGGCTCAAGTCCTAAAATTCCCTTTAATTTGCCTATGTCCTTTAATTTTGATTGAGATTGACTGAATCACTGCACTCATTTTCTTGTTCTGAGTACTTGAACAATGCCATGCCAGTTTTATTGAAACTGTACCTTTCAAAACGGTTTGCAGTGTTTACAATCTCCCAAGCTGTTTATTTGTTTGTTCGGATTACAAGGGTTCCCATTGCCAGGCTTCTTTTCCCATTAATGATCATGCTTTTGGTTCCTGTAAGACAATACATTTTGCCAAAGTTTTTTAAAAGTGTACATCTTCAAAATTTAGATGCCGTCGAGTAGGAAGAAGCACCTTCTCTTTCGTTCAGTGGAACTACAGTATGCTATCAAGTCACTTCCATTTTTCCCCCATATTCTGCTTATGTTTTACTTTTATAAACCGCCATGAAATGTCAGTTTAAATTCTTTGTGCATTTCGTTTTCAATATCAGGATAGGGAGATGGGTAGAACAGCTTAGTTTGAAGATGATGGGGAGACTTTGGATGGCATGATCACACAAAGCCGATGTAAGATTAGATGCATTTTCAATCTCAAGATATCAAGCTCCACTGCAACACCAGTCAAGGAATTCTGAAGTCTGTAGGACAAGGTGTGTAGCCCTCATGTAATTGAACTGAGGGTTGAACGGAAGAGTGGGCAAAAAAGGGCCATTCAGCTATAGAACTAGGGGAGCAAGAAATCCATCCTAAGGAAGAGTGGTTGGCACGTTTTATATCTTGAATTTGGAATGAAAAAATCATACCACTTGAGAATGATTTCTGGTTACTACTGGGTGGGATAGTTACCAAAATGCAGGAAGTCTACGACGGGCTCTTCTGGTCTTTCACTGGGCTTTATTTTCTCCATAGGGTCAGGGTGTACTGTAAAATAGTATTTATCATTGTAAAATACATTCCTGGAGGATAGAATCTTTGTACCACATTTTCTATATAAGGAATTATACAGACCTTGTGAGATTCGTAGTCTTTTTGGACAGTCATTTTAATAGTTGTAATTTCCAGGATTCACCACTTTATCAAAGTTGTATTGTATGCAACCAAACACCAGGATTTCATCAGCCTGATTTTTTTTTTTTCCCGTCACTTCACCTGAAAAATTATAAAATATTTAGTCGCGGCATGGAAGACCATATTTGGAAATTGTATGGGTTTTTCCTGATATAATTTTGAGGAATACTCAATCTTGCTCTAATTCAAGTACTACTTCATGTCTTCTCGGATAATTTAACCCCCGATCCTCAAAACATAACGTCCGTTCCTCTCAACTATAAATCATTAACAAAAAAAAAATCTTATATTAAAGTTTTAACAGAAAACTAAATCATAGTATGTGATCAGGGGTATTTTGATAATCCTATCTATTCCTAACGAAGATTAAATCTTCAAAAAAAACTTAAATCTTAAAAGAAACTTTTTTATAATTCTAATTCACATGTAATACACAATATGTATATGAAAATATTTTTTGGGAACGTTGATATTTTGAAAAATGTTTTTAAAAAATGTACTGTAAATTTAAAAACATTAGTTTTAATCAATTTTTTTCAAAAAATGTTTAAATTAATTAATTAATTAAAAGAGTAAGTTTAAAAATTTTGTTTAATTTTGTTTGATTATTTTTGTTTTATTTATTATCATATTAAAGGAAAATTAGAATTTGTGTTAAAAAAAAATAAATTTAAAAGTGATGGGTAGAAGAGTAAGTTTGCACCAAACTCTTGACGAACAAGAAATATTTGCATGAGATGTGTCACTCCAGTTAGAAACCCTAATGGAATAAGTATTTTTGTTAATGATTCATACTTATTACTTTTTGAATATTGGTTTAAGACGTTGGCAAAGTGTTACAAGAGTCCTAACTTGTAATTGACACTTCCTTCTTTTGCATTTAAAATTAAAATGCATTTTTATTTATTTATTACTCTCTTAGAATTCGTTTATATTTCATAAAAGTGCCTGAATAATTTGAAAATTTGCTATGATGACACAACTCACATTAAGGTACTTTTGCAACTAGAAGTTGATATTGCTTAGTTTACTTGTAGATAGATCCATTCTTGACAAACCATCGTGTTGCAATAGATGAATATTCTTTTGAAGAAAATCATTTGAGTATCTTGATTGGAATCAGAATAAGCATATAAATACAATTGTTAGAATTATTAACTAATAACAAGTGTTACATGAGTCATAGTTTAGGGGATATTTATAATTGACCCTCCCTTTTTTTGCATTTAAAATTAAGTGATGCTTTTATTTATTTATTATTCTCTTATAATTCTTTTATATTTCATAAACATGCATGAATATTGGGAATGTTGCTAAGATGATACAACTCCATTAAGGTACCTTGGGAACTAAAAGTTTATATTGTTGAGATTGCTTGCAAAAAGATCCATTCCTTGCAAACCACCATTTTTCCATTCAACTTTGTTGTCCCATTTTACATGAAAATACACTAGATGAATAGTCATTTGATAAAAATCATTTGAATACCCTGATTTGAATCTGAATAAGCATATCAATACAATTACTAGGATTATTAACTAATAACAAGTGTTACATAAGTCATAGTTCAAGGAATATTTGTAATTAACCCTTCCTACTTTTGCATTTAAAATTAAGGGATGCTATTCACTTACAATTCTTTTATATTTTATAAAAATGCATGAACATTGGGAATGTTGCTATGATGATACAACTCACATTAAGGCACTTTTGGAACTAGAAGTTGATATTGCTTAGTTTGCTTGCAGAAAGATCCATTCCTCACAAACCACTATTTTTCCATACAACTTTGTTGCCCCTATTTACATGAAAATACACTAGATGAATAGTTTTTATTTGATGAAAATAATCTAAATATCTTGATTCAAATCAGAATAAGCATATAAATGCAATTACTAGGATTGTTAACTAATAACAAGTGGGCACTAAAAAGGGATTCTCTTTTGTGATAACCCAGAGTATCGCTTCGCTATATATGCTAAAATATAATGAAACTCCTTTTCCAATTTTGAATAATTAATCATCAAGAGTAGGTTCCCCATCTTGTGTCAAATTCTATGTATCTTCTGCAGTTTCGGACCATAGATGGAGCCGAGTACCATAATTTTTAATACTCATCCTATATATTGTCCTTTTCCATTTTGTGTTGTAATATAAACTCCTTAGTAGGCAAGATTTTACCAAAAAAAAAAAAAAAAGTTCTTAAGATTCATTGAATAAGACCATTATTTTATAGATGTGACCTATGGGTACAAGTTTGGCTTCCAACTAGTTTCTATTCCAATGTTTAATAGGATTGGTTCCTGTTTGGGTGGATTTCCAAACATTAATCCCCTCATACTTATTCTGATGATCTCTGCTTAGGTGGTCAGAGCTCCATCGTCCTCTGACTGCCACTAGCATATCTACATAAACACTCCAAAGCATAGCCAAAATAGAGATATTTTGAACAAAATAATAGAGGAGTGCTTAATTTTTAGTAAAAAAGTGTAATGAATGAGTTAGTTAATCCCTTTTTTCCTCTTAAAAGGATCTATTTATAATTGAGTTATCAAAGATTGGTTGATTTTTTCATCAATCATCTAATCTTTAACACGTCATCATCTTTTTTTTAGATCTTGGGCTTTACACCTATTCCTCTCATGGAAAAGGCCTAGGAAGAATGTTTTTTATTCTTTCTTTTTTTTTTCTCTCTTAGAATTTTCCATCCTATATTCTTCCTATGACTTGGGCGTGTAGTGGGCCACATTATGTATCAAGGATGGTCGCCTTGATATAGACATGTTTTTTGTTGCTTATGGTCTATAAGAATTTTTAGTTTATCATAATCACCTCAAGAGCTTACTTGAAGGAGTACCTCGAGCATTCAGAATTCTCCAGCTTAGTTCACGATTACTTGACTCTTTTAGTCACGTTATTAAATTGGATATTGACGTTCTTCTAGACAAAATGACATGTATCATACTATTATTGGCAGAGTGGAAAATCCCCTAACATCTGCCCCTTTTTTTCTCGAAATTACAGAATGTCTCAAGGAAAAATGATATTATGAGTCGAGGATCGTTTGCTGAAGACACAGGTCAATCTCTTCCTTCTTGCTCAGTCATTTCATTTTTTCTCACCACTATCTTTCAAAGCGTCGCTTCATTTCTTGTTTGCAAAATGACAATTATCTATGATTTTAAATTCAACTGTTTTAAAAATTTGCATCATTTGGTCTCCCTCTTCCTAGCTTATAACTAGAGCTTTTCTATTTCTTTCTTATCTTTTGTCTTTTTCACAATTCTTTCTCTTTATTTCCTTTTTGCCTTATTCTTTTTTGCAGTTGTTCGGGCGACTCCAATACCAACATTCATTTGATTTAATCGTTGACTTTTCATTTTTCAATAAGTTTCCTATTGTTGCTCTAGTTTTGGGTTTTGGATTGTCTACTCTTTTTATTCTACTAACGTTTCATTTTGTTTGCATGCACATATTTTCTTGTCAGGTGACTTCAACTCTGGTTATTTGTCGTTTTCTGACTAGAAGTTCACTTTTTCTTCCGACGTTGCAAGGGTGCTTCAAGACTAACTTTTCCTTTCTTATGTCACCTAGTTTAAGGTAAACTTCTTGTACCTTTTTTTTCCAGATGGTTCTTAATGTTTGGGGTTTCTTGACTTTTGTTAATCCTTAAAGAAAAGTCAAGATTTTTCTTGACCTTGCCGTATGGAATCCCAGATATTGTTCCCAAATATTGTTCGTTCTTCTCTTCTTTGGTCATTTCAATCATTTTCGAAATACAATGACTTCGATGTTGCCCTACAATGATTTCCTTTCTTCCTTCTTGGATATGTTTGCATTCATGGGTTGATTTTAAATTTCAACTTTGAGACGTTTTTTTGGTTTTGTGGGGGTAGATTTGTCTTTTCATTTTTCCTAAGGGGCAGGATCATTCTGCCCCTTGTTATTTGTCTAAATGTTAAATTTTTAACCCTTAGGTGGTTCTCTTTGGTTGATTTCTATGGTGGAAGCTCGAGCTAGGCCTATAGGACCATCTAGGTGTCATCCTACTCAAGATAAGTTTACTTCAGATCTCGCTCTTACCCATTCGATAAGATTGATCTTCAACTTGCTTGAGGGGATCAGTCTTCGAAAGCCTGATTACTATTTTGACGGGGTTGTGGTTGCAGAGGATGAGATTGTTCATTCTAGGTCCCATCTTCTAGTTCTCTGTCTTCCTTTGCATCTATTATTTCACTATTGCCTTTGAATTATTAATTTGGCTCATATGGATTTGAATTCAAATGGAATGAGGTATTTGATGGCCTTTTGTGTTCTTAACCACCATTGAGGGAAGTGCTTTAGTCCTCCCAATGTCTTGAGTTGTTTTGATGTTCATCCAATAACTCACAAAGATGCTTAGGAGGATACGTGTCATCTGAAGTCAATTACTTTGATAAAGTTGTTAGGTCTATTGTCTTTAAACAATAGTAATTAGTTTGGGCAGGATGGTCATCTTTACGGAGTATGCACCCTAATATTGGTCCTTAATTTGATTTACCTAGAGTATTCTTGGTTTATGGTGTGTTCTTGCCTTTGCTTTCTTTCCATTATGCATTTGTATAATCTTGTCTTGTATTTGCAGCATGTAAAAATCTTGATCCGTTTCATTTGGATTTGGATCACAGTGGTGTTAGAAAAATAGTACGAAGCGGAATTTTAAAATTTTTTATATCAGAGTATTTTCTAAAACACAAGTTTGACACACTATATGCATAAATTAACCAGATCTTACTAACCTTTGAATGTCAAAGAGCCCCCACAATCTGTGAAGAGAAGTAGCGTCCCTAAAGAGCTTTAACCAACTGGTCTTTTTTACTATTCTCTATCCACAATAGGAGTGATGGTGGGCTCACATCTTTAAGCTTTTCCACCAGGTGACTCTCCTTCCAACCAATAGAGAAACACCCAAAGCCATAATTCGTGATTTATGAATGATAGCCATCTAGGGAGTTTTAAAGTCTCATTCACAGAGTCTTACTCTAGATTTCTTAACTGATCTGAATAATAATAAGACTCACTCTCCTTTTATAGACCCAGGAGTTAGTCCTTATCAAATAAGGTCTTAAAATTTCAAATCAAAATCAATATTTGATAAAATCAGTGTGAAAATGCCTGATCTTTTTATCGCCCGGTCAGTAGGCTAAACTGGCAGATCGACCTATCGAACCTCCTCAATCAGTAGTCCGAACTTAAAGATCGGCCTGCTGAACCTCCAATAAAAGATCCCTATAAATCTTTATTTTCTACATGAGATTCTTAGGATAGGGCCTCAGTTTTAATTCAAATAATCCAACAGAGAAGTTATCTGATTAAAACAGTCATATCTAGATAATCTCTAGGAAAATAAATATTCCTGATAATTCAACAAGTTTATCTTGAATTAATTCAAAATGAATCTAACTGATAAACAGACATGAATTATCTGATCCCGATAATTCAACAAGATTGTCTTTAATTAATTTTATCACAAAATTAATTCAATCAGTAAACAAACATGAATTATCTGATTTTATTGAATTTCAGCCAATCTAATGAATCTGACATAAGTCACCAATTATTGGAAAAGCATGTCTTATCGTTATAGGATTTTTGTGAGCTAGCAAAAGGGACCAAATTGACCTATATAATTCAAGCTCTTGATAATTATGAAACCCAATATTTTAGATATACATTTCATAATTATCAACTCTAACGCTACTCCACTAAAACCTTGGAGTTACACTCTCGAACTATATAGAATTACGAAGCTCGAATAGCTAAGCTCTATGACATATCATAGTGTATCGTATCCCCATAAGATTATCCATAATCAGCTTAAGGGCAAGTTCTGTCTTACCTTCCCAATTATTTTTATCTTACATTCTATTATCTCACCATTAGAAAACTCACCATCTAAAGATGATGTACCATTTAGTTACACCTATGTATCCAAATGGTTGAGCAATCTAATTTTTCAATTATACGATAATGCATATAAGAGGATATCACTACTTCTAAAGAGAAGCTATCGATTCCTTATCTATAAATAACAAGTCTATACTATCAAGAGTCATGCCGTCAACATACCGGCATGTGTACCATTATAAAATGTGGATGTCACCCTTTGGTACATCAAATGACATAAGTCAAGACAATGGGCCCATTGTTCATCTCAAGATTAAGATACAATATAAATAATTGTTTAAAGTGAATCGATTTACCGAAACAGAATTATTAATCCAAATCAATTCACTTTATGTCCCAATCCAACTCACCGTCACCTATGATAATATGCCAATGTTTCTATTAGCGGAGTCCACTCCGATGGTCAAGACAAATCATCTCCCGTTAAAGATATAAACAACATAACAATCTTTGCATGAATAATGCACCCAACTTTATTCTCTCGACTGCGGATCTTATGATTTAGACTATCACTTTAAGAATCGTGTCTTTCGCATAATCTGTCCATTATATGCCCCAATTCTTAAAGGTTTAGAACGATAGTCTCATACTTTTGTTTGTTTAATATACATTCAACAAATATGAATGTAAAGTGTATAAGATTTGGTATAATAAATAATAAATAAATTCTTTATTAATAAAAATGTCTCTAAAAACATGTTACATTTTTACTCCTTAAGGGGCATACACGTCGAACAATCTCTCACTTGCACTAAGTGAGTAAATATGACAAATCTTGCCTCCCTATAGCTTCCACATGCCTCTCGAAGACTCTCCCAGTAAGTGTCTTCATGAATGGATAAGCTAAATTGTCCTCTGACGCTATTTTGCACACCATGACATGCCCACCTTCGACGAAGTCCTTTATCACATGATACTTTTAATCAATTTGCTTACTCTTTTTGTGAAATCTTGGTTCCTTAGAATTAACTATCGCCACATTATTATCATGGTACAGTGATACCGCCTTATCCATATAGGAAAAATCTCAAGATCTTTAAAGAATTTACAGAGCCACACTGCTTCTTTCAAAGCATCACTAGCTGCCACATACTCAGCCTTCATTGTTGAATCCAAAGTGCAATCTTGCTTCATACTTCTTTAACTAATGGCACCACTGCCTAGAGTAAACACAAAACCTAAACCCGATCTCCTAGAATCTAGACAGGATTGGAAATTTGAATTAGTATATCCTACAAGAGTTAAATCCTTAGCCGAATATACAAGCATATACCCTCAAGTCTTTCTCAGGTACTTGAAAATATACTTTATCACAACCTAGTGGTTCGGCCTCGGATCCACCTGAAATTGACTTATAATCCCGAACGCATAATAAATATCCAATCGTATGCAAAGCATGGCATACATGAGACTGCTCACTACCGAAGCATAAGGCACCTTTTTCATGTATTCTCTTTCTTCCTCAGACTTTTGAGAGTCTTTCTTAGAAAGAGTAATTCTAGACCTAGATGGCTGCCCACCTTTTCTAGAATCCTGCATTGCAAATCTCAAGAGGCAAGGGGTTATCAACACAAATTTTAGTTTCTTAAAAAAGAGGACAATATTCAGGTTCTGTTTCCAATTATTATAATTCTCTCTGGTTAATTGGTTTTTGTCAAGTATCGATGATAAAGCGTTTTTAGACATTTTTAATCTACAATAAAGAATCATATACCAAACATAAGCAAACATAGCATAATAATTTAATAACATAGCATAATCATAAAAAAAAAAAACATACAAATGTGTTTTATGTGTCAAAACGTTGAAAATATCACAACCTTACAACAATAATTCCCAACTCAAAATTCAACAAGCTCCTAGGGAAGTCATTCTAAATTCAATCAGGAACACGGATCCCTTTCTGATTAATATATGCCATCCACGACCCGTATGATCCAGCATATATTAATAATCATTTCTTTGGCCATTAATTTTATTAACAGAGCTCCTAGGGGAGGTTAATAATAAAATTAACATGAGTGTATAACCATCGTTTCAATATTTTATCCACGATTTATAATCACCACTTAGGGGTATGCAATCATAAATCATGCCAAAATACCTTATCCTCTCAAAAATCTAACCCAGTACATGATGAAGTCCATTCCTAGGGGTCAGAACTAGCATATGCTACCTATGGACCAATTGTTGAGGCCTTAGATCCTCTCTTCGAAAACCTTCTCCTACTCAATCTTTTGAAATCAATGTTTTATTTTAAAAACATGCATGCACAATTTTTAATTGAGTGGCACTATCTATTCTATATGGCATGTTATCAATATACATGGCAAATCATATTATAATGTAGACACGCAAAGCTATCAAGCAAAACTATATGCAAAATAATAATAAGTAACTGTAATATTATGGTCCCACCTTAAAGAATAAAAAATAAAGATTATAAGAGAATAATCGAAACATATTATCAAATGTTCATCCTTGAATCCTCAAGCTGTATCCTTCTTCATGTAATGCCTATCTTCAAGTCTTCAATATCGTATAGATCAAAAACTCCATTTATTCAGTCATATCCAAATTTTAATGTTTCTTAGAATTGTCCCAAAAATAAAATTAAAATTGCATTAAAAATTGAACCTTTTTTGAAAAAATTTCTAGCTCCTTGTTGGTAAACTGAAAAGTTCTACCACTAGAACCATCAAATTTCTACCTTGTGGATGGCCTGTCAAACTCATAATCTGGCTTGCCGATCGTGTGACCATCGGCCTATCAAATTGGAGGGTTCGGCATGCTGACCGAGCAAAGACCATTTCTATCTAGAAAAGACAGCTTTTAATGCAATTTATCAATTTTATTTTCAACAATTCAAAAATATAAAATTAGAGACTTAGAAAATACTTGGGAATGCCATCATCCATCTTCTAGATCTACCTTTTAGATCCGTCTTCTCTAAATAATTATTTAATTATAAAATTCTTACAAATTTAAAATTAAATAATAATTCCTAGACAGAGATGATAGTCTGTCATCTAATTATATGAAAAACCTGGTTACACATTCTAACCTCTAAGGAACCATAACCGATATAGATTAATTAATTAATAGAGAATTAAATACTAATTTAATCAACCATAATTAATTAATAAACATTCACCACATAATCCATGGCAACAAAAAAATATATAGAAACCTTAGAGTGCTAACTCTCTATGAAATTAAATTTAGGCCCAGAAGAGATCAAGATTACATAATTTATTTATATAGCATGATCACAAACTCGTAAATTTACGTAAAAACCTGGCTCTGATACCAATTGTTGGAAAAATAATACGCAGCAGAATTTTAAAATTTTTTATATTAGAGTATTTTCTAAAAAACAAGTTTGGCACACTATATGCATAAATTAACTAGATCTTACTAACCTTTGAATGTCGAAGAGCTCTCGTAATCCGTGAAGAGAAGTAACGTTCTAGAAGAGCCTCAACCAAATAGTCTTCTTTGCTATTTTCTATCCACTATCGGAGTAAGGGTGGGCTCACGTCATTCAGCTTTTCCACCAGATGACTCTCCTTCCAACCAGTAGAGAAATACCCAAAGCTATAATTTGTGATTTGTGAATGATAGCCTTCTGGGGAGTTTCAGAGTCTCATTAACAGAGTCTCACTCTAGATTTCTCAACTGATCTGAATAATAATGAGATTTACTCCCCTTTTATAGAGATGGGACCCAAGAGTCAGTCCCTATCAGATAAGGCCTCAAAAATTTGAATAAAAATCAAATCAGAATTCATATCTGATAAAATCCGCTTGAAAATGCATAATCTTTTATCACCTAGTCGATAGGCTAAACTGGCAGATTGGCCTGTCAAACCTTCTCAAACGGCAAGTCGAACAAAAAGATTAGCTTGCCGAACCTCCGATAAAAGATCCCTACGAATCTTTATCTTCCACTTGAGAGTCTTATGTAGAGCCTCAGTTTTAATTTAAATAATCTAATAGAGAAGTTATCTGATTGAAACAGTCATATCTAGATAATCTCTAAGAAAATAAATATTACTAATAATTTAACAAGTTTATCTTGAATTAATTTAAAATTAATCCAACCGATAAACAGACATGATTTATCTGATCTTGATAATTCAACAAGTTTATCTTGAATTAATTTTATCACAAAATTAATTCAATCAATAAACAAACATGAATTGTCTGATTTTACTGAATTTCAGCCAATCTGATCAATCTGACATAAGTCACCAATTATTGAAAAAGCACGATGTATCGTTACATGATTTTTGTGAGCTAGCAAAGGGGACAAAATGGACCAATATAGTTCAAGCTCCCGATAATTATGAAACCCAATATCCTAGATATACATTTTATAATTATCAACTCCAATGTTACTCCACTAAAAGCTTAAAGCTGTAGTCTTGAACTATATAGAATTACAAAGCCTAAATAGCTAAGTCTCCATGACATATCATAGTGTATCGTATCCCCATAAGATTATTCATAATTAGCTTAAGGACAAGACTTGTCTTACCTTCCCGATTATTTTTATCTTACATTTCATTATCTCACAATCGAAAAACTCACTATCTAAAGATGGTGTACCATTTAATTACACCTATGTATCTAAATGGTTGGGCACTCTAGTTTTTCAATTACAAGATAACGTATATAAGAAGATATGACTACTCTTTAAGAGGAGCTATAGATTCCATATCTATGAATAACAGGTCTACGATATCAACAAGTCTACGATATCAAGAGTCATGCCTCCAATGTACCAGCATACGTACCACTATAAAATGTGAAAGTCACCCTTCGATACATCAAAAGACATAAGTCTAGACATCAGGCCCACTATTCATCTTAGGATTAAGATACAATACAAATGATTGTTTAAAGTGAATCGATTTGCTGAGACATAATTATTAATCCAAATTAATTCACTTTATGTCCAGATCCAACACATCGTCACCTATGACACAATGTGCCATTGTTTCTATTCGCGGAGTCCACCTCTGATGGTCAATACAAACCATCTCCTGTTAGGGATGTAGGGAACATAACAATCTTTGCATGAATAAAGTGCCCTACTTTCTTTCTTCGATTGCGGATCTTATGATTTTAAACGTCACATTAAGTATCATGTCTTCCACATAATCTATCCATTATATGTCCATTTCTTAAAGGTTTAGAATGATAGTCTCAGACTTTTGTTTGCTTAACATACATTCAAGAAATATGAATGTAAAGAGGACAAGATTTGGTATATAAATAATAAATAAATTCTTTATTTATAAAAATATCTCCAAAAATATATTACATTTTTACTCCTTAGAGCAAACACATCTAACATGTTGTCATATGGTCGATGCCTTACTTGCCAAGGGTGATCCTAATGATATGAAGACGCTTTTAAAGTCATATTCATTAGTGGCTTTAAGAGATTTGCTTCCGTCTCTCGAGGAAAGTGTTTTCCCACCACCGTACGACATTATGTGTCATTGGTACTGAACTAGGAGTTTGATTATGGCTCAAAGGGCTCCAACTCGAAGGCGCAAATAGATGGCAGAAGTCAAGGAACTAGGGGAAGAGGTTCCACCTAGGTGAACAAAGCGTCGAGATAGACGTGTTCCTTCTGGTCAAGTTTCTGTTGACTAGGGAGGTGCCTCAAGTTTTGTCTCTAGGTGAGTTGTTGCTGCTTGGCCAAGTTAAAGGCAGAGCACAGATTGCACTATTGGTGCTTCGAAACATGTGCCTCCCATTTTTCAAATGTTAGTGTCTTCAATCAATCATTAGGGAGAAACTGTAACGCCTGTAGTTTTTTTATACGGATACTTATGTTAATTTAATGTCAAAACATGATATTTTACATGGTATTTATTATTTATACTAAATACATTAATGTTTTGTTTAGTAATGTCGTAGGTGACAACCTTGTGGGATTGGTGTGTTCAAGATGTCATGTCAAAATGATAAGAAGCATAAAATATTTAATTTGTTTAAATGTTTCAACATGCCTAAATTTATTTATATATGTCCTGGAGTTATATTCCTGACGATAACATGAATTTTATTGCATATTTTCTCATTTTTATAACATTTATGATGCCATGATAATTGCAAGTATAGCAAAGTTTGATAAGGTTTAAGAACCTAGACTTTATGAAATGCCTAAAAGAATAATAATAATGATAATAATGTGTCAATTAATATTTTTGTGTTATATAGACATATATGATTGTCCTACATATTAATTATGTATTTTTATATGATATTGTAGTATATTACATTATACTATATTGTATATTTATATTTAAATGGCAACAAGTTTTTTTTATGGAATCAAGGAAGCGAAAAAATTAAAAAAAGAGAGAATAGCAACTTCTTGTCATAAAAAGGGGGGCAACTATACATACACACCCAAAGTAAGATTTGTAGATGGGTTATGGTTGCCTTTTTTATTTTTACAATGGTAAATCATATATTGTATTAGAAAATATATATATATAGATATATATATGTATATAAGATTATATATAAGACATTATGTTTAACATTATGATATGGCAACTTTGTCGTGCTCTAGAAAAATTGCACGAGTAGGAAAAAAATAGAGAAAACCCATTTAACATAGAACTAGGGTTTTCTATACTCACTTAAACTTCCTTTCTCTCATAATTCTATAAATAAACATTTTAGCCAACAAAGCCTTTACGTTCTCTTATTTTTTTGCCAAATAAATTCTCTTCCTCTACTCCTCCAAAAATTCAAGTTCTAAGCCCCTTCTTTACACACAAAAAAAAAAAAAAAAAAATCCAAGTCTACATCATCTCTCCATCCTCGGAGCCGATATCTCATCATTCATCATTCCTTTCTTCAAAGCCATTTTAGAGGAATTCATTCTAGGGATTTTTACATTCAAGCCTTCCTTGTTGTTTAAACAAAACTATTAGAATTTAAAGTATAGTATAAAGGTTTTTGTGGTTAAGAATTTTTATGATTGGCATGTATTGTTTTCTGACAAACTTTGTTAGAAAATTGTTCTTTTATGTTGTGAATGGGTACATATGTATGTTGTTATGAAATATGAATCATTTTGTTTATTACTTTGATTATAACAATGTTATTTTATAGTTGAAAGCATTTATATTCATATACTATTATAAAATTGCAAGAAAATAATGTTTTGTTGTCAGAACGCAGTATAACTATTCTAGAATTTCAGTTATTCGATAAGATTCCTGATAATGTTTTGAATTCAAATTAATTTATTTTGATACAATGTTTGGATATGATGTGTATATATATGTTATGAGTGTCTTAAAGTTTTTATAAATTTTTGTTCAATATATTTTAAGTGTTATGAGCTTTCAATCAAACATTGCTCATGGATTTTTATCTACCAGCAGATTTGTAAGTGTATATTTTAGAGTCCATCTTATAGGTCAAATGATGTCTTTTGATATTGTTAAAAAAAAAAAAAAGATAAGTGACATGGTAACTAAGTGTGTGTAAATTTTAAACTTCATATCTTTATTATGTTTTAAGATAAAATTCATTGATAACTAGAGTACTTAGTGCTTAAAGTCTACCTGATATCCTCTATATATTTTGTGAGATAATAAATCATATCTCTAAATGTGTTTTTTATGATTTCTTATTTTTTCTAGTGTCTATATATGTTTAACATATCACATAAAAATTTGAGAAGTATATCCTACATATTTGATTTTATAAAAATATTTGAATGAAGAGTGTTCGCTGTTTAGCATGTTGGATTTTATTATTAACTTGGAATTCAAACATTTGTTTTGAATTATTCTGAATTTAATTAATGCTAAATTTTGGATATGTAATAATTTTATATGTCTATTGTATGTGATAATTTTTGTAAATTATGTTATAGCATAAATAATTTAATCCATAATTTTTAATGAGAATATCACGTTGCCTAAGTTTTACTAGCAGATCTTGTAGCATTAATTATGTGATTTATTTAAATTATCAAATGAAATTTTTATGGCAAAAGAAAAATTTGAAAGTTATACATATGTTAACTTTGTTCTTGCATATGGCTAAAGGTCAGTCAGTTTTTATGACTGGTAGATTCACTTGAATGTTTTGAAATTCAAAAAAGACATTTTGAATAAATATTTTCGAGATAAGAAAATTTGAGTAATGTTTTTATATGTTAGCTATATTATGGAAGAAGTTTTATGTTTTTTTTCTTGCTTATGAATTGAGATTTAATTCTCTAAGTGATTAAAGGTCAAGTTTGGTACTTGAATGTTTATTAACTCAAAGTGTATGTTTATGAGTTAAAAATATCCTCAAGTATGATGTTGAAAGATGTAATTTGCTAAAAGATAATATAAACATCAATAATAATTTCATTTATTACATGAATGACTGACATGTACACTCTAAAAGGCGAGCACACTGAGAACCATGGCTATGACACCCAATTTAAGGCTTAGTAAGCAAGCACATCAACTAAGTACTCATATGCAACATGATAAAGTTTATGAAAATGGTAAAGTAATGTTTTATAAGTAAAGGTATGTGAATTGATGTTCTTATTTCAAGATCTTTTAGGATGAATTTTCCTAAGGATATTTTTATGTTTTTGTATTTATGGTTTATGATAGGCTTTTTTAAAGAAAGTTTATATATATATATATATATATATATAACTTAATTAAGTGTTACGCACCCTATATTTATGTTTATGATATCCTGCAAGGTTGGACTTGTCATATTTGATTTAAGACTAGCTACCCCACTTCTCTCATAACGATGCGCCTACAATGATAATGGTGTAATACTTAGGCCCCTAAAGAGAAAATGAATAATGTTTTAATATGGAAGTTTAAATAAAAGATATGTTCTATATAAACATGTACCTTGTGCACTACTATGATAATATCTATGCTTATGATGCTATGATATGATTTTATGAAAGTCTATATTTTATGTTGTGAGATAGGTAAGTATACTTATTAAGCTTATGCTTACTTAGTTTTATATCATGTTGCATACAATGGTAAAAGGCTTATGGACTAGAATGGAGGACAAGGACGAGCGTGTGTGTAAGGAGTATTGGATTAGAAATAATATCAAGCCCCAACAAGAAATTAATAACTCAAGCAATAAATTTTATAGCTAATGTTATTTTCCACACGATGTTCATTTGAGAACTTGGTTTATTTTTCTATGGACTTTTGAATGTTTTGAGACTGTTTAATATTTCCTTAATTATGATTTCTTAAGGACTATGTCATGTTTCTTTTATTTTGAAGTGATTCAATTATTTATATATTTAAGTGTTTTTTTTTTCAAGAGTTTTAAACATTGTTTGAAGTTTTGTGCATGTCTATAATTTAATAAAGGTTTGCATTTGTAAACTAACCATTTTTATAGGTGGTCGGTTAGCCAAACACTTTAGATTTTCTATACTACTAACCAAAGAGAGAGAACTATTTCCGATATGTAGGTTTTCAAAAAAATATGCATATTTTCCTGGGATACTTGCTCGAGTGTAAGGGTTTTTTTGAATTGATTATCTTCAAATAATGATTTAAATTGTAAAAATAACGATTATTGTAACGTCTATAAAAAGGTGTTACAATAATTATGGGGCTTCCACATATCCCGAGTAGTTTTGGGATTTGGACATAGAAGACCTCACCCTTGACATGTCTTCTCTAGTCGGGACTCCAGTGTTGGTTCCCGAGGTAGATATCCATCCTAGTGGAGGTGCAAGGTTGGATATTGAACAATTAGTGCTTCTAGTGTCGGGTTCGCAGCAGCCCCCTACTGCACCCTTATCACTAGTAACACAGTCAAAGGAGGACGTGTTGTGTTACAAGCGAAATAGGCAAATGGTTTCTCAAGATAACTGATCGAGAGAAGTTTGCGCTTTCTTGGCATAGAGGTCTGTTGCTGGTAATATGTTTAAATTTTTTGATCTTTTGAAAGAAAATAGCATAAATCAGAGTGGGCTAAAGATTGGCCCTCATGGCCCGTCGTTTATGATACCAGATGAGGGGAATTCTAAGTAGATTAGAGAGGTTATGAAGAGTGACGGCCTAGAGAATACGAACGTTTGGTTGGTTTTGGCCAAGGAATGCTTCACTCCAATGCCAACTTTTCAATTTGAATCCTCGAGTAATGAGGATTTGGGTGCTTTTTGGAATCTGAGGGTGTCATTTATGGCTATGGGAAAGACCGTTTCGTGATCTACATTGGAAGCACCATTTTTAGAAACAATCATGGCATGAAAGGGAATCCAACTTGGCAGCGGAGAAGTAATCATTAGAGTTGAAGATTAAAAGACAAAAGGCTGAGAGGGAAAGGCGCCAGGTTCAGCTGGTGCAAGTACAAGAGTCTTTGAAGAATTGTGAGACTGAAAATGAGGGTTTAAAGGCCAAAGTTTGTGTGGTCTCGAGGAGAGGATTCGAGCTTGGAAAGCAGAGAACGACTGGCTAACAGAAGCACATAGATTGTGGAAGAAAATAACTAAGCAAAGAATTGAACTTGAGAAGGCCAAAACATATTGATTAGGTTATGATAATGGCAAGTGGGCGATTGGTTCATCGACTGGTGCCCCAAAACCAATGAAGATTCTTGGAGATCCTGATCGTTATGATCATTCAATGAAAGTTCAGGTTGGCAATTATAGACTTGATTTTTATATTAAGGATTTGTTGAATGCCCTGAGGGCACTTCTTAGTGGTCATTTTGTTTGTATTAATCCTATGGGTTCAACTGCTAATCGACTGACACCAAGTTTTTTGAGCGGTTTTGTTGTTATTCGAGAAGTCAAGTCTGTTCGAGAGCAAGTGTAGACTTTGATGGGTCAACAGAATGTTGAAAATGTGGTTGGTAATGTGTTTTTGGCTTCTTAAGTAATTTAGTTATTGGTTTCATACATCTTTAACTCGATGGCGTGGCAAGTGAACAGAGATAAGTCACGAATTCGAGGGACGCAACGAGTCATACGACGACGTAATTGTAATTGGTGTTTGTCGAGCTTGAGAGGCTGCTTAGGATTTCTCTCTATTTTTCAAACGATTTTCTAAGTTCAAGCTTGAGTCGAGTTCTTCATTCAACATCCATGCCTTTAGGTGTGCTGTTTCCTTGGTAGCCATGAAGTTTATTAGATTTCTTGACTTGGGTCGTTAATGTAATATTTTGAACAATGTTATCTGTTTTGACTCTCATCTTTGTTATTTCGTTGGTATTTTATATTGGAGTTTTACATATTTGGCATGGGTAGTTTTGAATTTTTGTAATCTTTCTAATTTACCGTGTCGTGTGGCTCGAGTTTTTGATTTAGCATGTGTTCCTTTATTGAAAAGCTATTATAGTTATTGTTCAGAGATTTGATACGACTTTCACGCATGTCAAAGAATTGCTGGAATCAGGCATAGTCAGAGATGGAAATATATCATCGGAGATTCTTTAATGAGTAATGATCATTTATTGGGAGAATAAGTTACTTAATGATAGCCTTGGAAGTTAGTGATCTGTCCAAATAAATTCTTGCATCTTTGGGACCTTTTCTTTTTGAATCTCGCCATTGATAAGGTTACGTGCAAATGTTCTAAATATAAACATTTGTTTGTAATTGAATACAAAATTAATTGTGTTATTGTCACCTAATATACCGTTCTTTCAAAAGATATATGTTCTTATTTTGAGTCAGAGATTCACCTACTCATTCAAGATTTCAAATAAAATACAACGGCCAAAAAGGGGGAAATAATCATAATGCCCTCCCAATTCTAGATTATAAATAGAGAGGTTTAAAATGGCTATTTTCATATTCAGAAATTCAATGGTAAAGCTTAGGTTCTGATTTTTGGATTGTGGGTATTTGAGGAGTTCTTGGCCTTCGTAGAACTTACAATCCCTAATTAAAAGTTAGATTTGTGAGTGATCCTTATTGTGCTCATGGCTTGCATATCCTTGCTTGAAAGTTTTCGACTATGGACGCTCTCATTTTGTGTCATATTTTTTATCTAGAGATTTGATAAGGCCACTAATTAAGAGTTCTAGTCATAGTTCAAGTGAGCTTCGATCATGTGATGTGGTTCTGATACTCAGGTGGAGCATCCAATGTTCCCATCTTGCTTGGATATATAGGGGAAAGCCTGAAATGGTTTATGATAATGCTTGCGGCACATATCTTGTGTTGAAAGGGATGATTATTCAGAGAAGCTATCTTAGTTTTGTTGTTTTTCAGAGCAAGATTTATGCCATGAATGTTTTCATATGCTTGTGAGGACATGTTATGGGGTTTGAACCCTTCACTTGAGGCTTGCTTCGAGTGTTGGGTTCAAAATCGGGTTGGACTGATTTTTGGGGGCAGGCAAAGATTCCTCTGGCTACCTTGTCACTCAAGTTTTGCTCTTTTTCAATTTTCAAGGGATTGAACCATGGTCCCTTGTCATGCTGAACTAAACTAGCATCAACCTGTGTCCAAGCCCTTTTTGACGGAATGTCAAGGGCATGCTTGATACGTAAATGTTCTCTTGGGAAGTGTCTCCCTTCGGCTTTTTTCTTTTCAAGAGTTGGTGGGAGATGCCTCTTGCTTTCTCTGGGCTCTTTCCTTAGGTGTATTTTATTTTATGAAAAATGTATGATTTTGTAATAGTTTGTTGAGTGAAAAAGGGAAATTCTATTGTAATACTATATTTATTAATGAATTTGAATTGTTGAGATCAATTGCCTATTGCTCAAGTGTTTGTATTTTGACTTGAATGCTTGCACGTCTTTGTAACTATTATTTCATTTCTTTAAGGGTTTGATATACATCATTGTAAATAGATAAAAGAAAAGTAGATTAAATCGCAAATACTTAAACAAAATATTTATTAAGGTAAAGTGAATTCCAAGTTCGAGGAATGAGTTTCCCATTTTGTGGATTTTTGAGAGTGTATGAACCTTTGTGAGTGGCTTCTCAAATAGAAATGGACTTTTTAGTTTGGACCAAGCTTGCCTTGACCTTCTATGAATCTTCTAGGGTGAATCTTAAGCATTGATCTTTTTGTTGTAATAATTCTTAATGCATGCTTGGTGGGCTTCTACTCGAATTTGAGCGATCTCTCTTAATTCTTCAAAAAGGTCGAGGTTATGGGTGAGTTACTTTTCGTTCTCTTTTTCTTCCTTAACAACCTTTGATGTAATGGTGGAAAAGCCGATCTCAGTAGGAATACTGACTTTAGTGTTGTCAGCTATGGCGAAAGAAGATTGCCTAATAGATTGTCGTTTTGTCACTTGATAAGCCTAAAAAACTTTGGGTAACTCCTTGGGCCATGCCCCTTTCACGTCCTCTAACTTCTTCTTGATATTCTCAAAAATAACTTTATTTGATGCCTCAGCTTGCCTGTTTCCCTATGGATAACTGTGAGAAGCATAACTTAGCTCGATGCTAAAATCGTCACAGAATTTTTGTAATTTCTTATTTTGAAATGGGCTTCCATTATCCATAACTAGGTTCTCTGGAACTCCAAATTGCGAGATAATGTATTCAAACACAAACTTCACCGTGTTGCTTATGCTAATTGTTTTGAAGGACATTGCTTCAATCCATTTAGTGAAATAGTCAGTTGTGACGAGCACATATTTCTTTCCATGAGGGGCCGTGGTTAATACTCTGACAATATCAAGAGCCCAAATGGTGAATGGATAAAGGGCTATGATCGAGTTTAGTTGTTCACTTGGCTGATGGATTAGTGGAGCAAAATGCTAGCATTTGTCACAACGATGTATGAATTTTTCTACCTCATGCATCATATAGAGCTAGAAATACCCATTACTCAAGAGCTTGTGGGTTAGACTCCACCCCCCGAGTGATTGCCACAGACACCCTCATGAACTTCTCTCATAATTAGTGTTACGTTGTTAGGTTTGACACATCATAAGTATGGCTTGAGATAAGAGTGTTTATGTAAGACTCCACCGATCAAACAGAACTGTGTAGACTTTAACCTTCAATTAAAAGATGAATCATGAGAAATGATTCTTGGTGTAACAGATTATTGCAAAAGAGTATTAAGGTTGATCATTCAAACTTTAGCTTTTTGGCTTCGGTCTTATCATCTGGCACAGTTTCATCTTTCAAAAAGTCGATGATTGGTTCGATCTAGCATTAGTCTTCAATCTCAATATCCAATATTTGTCACTTGGTCAATAAAGCAAAAGTAACATATGGCTCCTAAAGGACCCCTAGAAAAGCCTTTCTCTGATGATATCTTCTAAGGCTGAAGCAGCCCAAGCTGATTCACATGTTTGGCTATTAAGTTCTCAAAGAACTTGAGTTACTAAGGATTGATTGAAGCTATTGAATAGCAGGTATCCTTTGCTCTGATACACAGCCATTCCCTTATCTCAAGCCATATATTGGCCGTTTAGCTGTTTTATAATCACATATAAATAATTTTGGGCATCGATCATTCTAACACCAAGTTTTTGAGCCATCTCTAGACAAAATATGAAGTGATGCAAGCAATGGAGCCACACAAGTTAGGAGTCATGTTCGTGATCCATTAAACCTTGCAAGTGGTCCAATCACAAGATCTAAGGCCAAGCGATTCGAAGAGGCATTGAACGGGCTCATTCAACAATTTTGTGATGTGTCACATAAACCTTGGCATAGGCCTAAATCAATCTCAAGAGAGCCTAGTCACTATGATTAAGGTTCTAGAAGATTCACTTTGATGATGGTGCACGATTCCAGTAAATTGTGGGGCAGATTTGTAATTTCAAGAAACCTTCCTATTTTGGATGAACATGTGGGTGCCATGTCATCAAGTTTGAGCCTCGTCATCAATTTATTTTTCTAATGTAATTTTTGTAATTTCTTAGTTGTCAAATTCGGTTTTTTTATGCATGAAAACAAACCTAGATACTTTCCCTTTTCTAGATTAGGTTAGGCACATTTTAAGGGATGAGATTAGCTACTTTCCTTTTGTGTTATTTCTGTTAGATTACAGCCAGCAAGGTTCGGATTTTAGGGCTTAATTTCATATGGGAAAGCGCCAATTAAGGGATTTTCCAAGTCAGCATTTGCTTAGGGATTTTTGAGCTAAGAATCGTTCCCATATATTTGTAAACACTTGGTTTTTTTAACAATAGAAAAATCAGATCATCATTCCTGACTTTTGCTGAGACTTTCTTGCGTTCTTCTTATTTTCTTGAGAAGACTCTTTGAACTTATCAAGATTAATCTTGTAGTGTTCAACGGACTGACTTATCATCTAGATTTTAAGTGTTCTTGCAATTCTAGGTGTGGCATCTTCCTATCCATGGTTCTTGGTTCGTGTCTCTCTAAATTACAGGTCAAGGCTCAACAAACTTGTGTCTTAAGGGATTAGGGGTTTGATTCCAGATTTGGTGTCGGGTTTTGTCGCGTTAGTCGGCGGGGTTCATATCAGTTGGCATCAGAGCTTAGGTTCCAAGGCAAGTTTGACTATCCTTTATCTTATGTTCTTGTTCTTATTTATTTAAATTTAGAGTCCTGAAAAAAAAATCTGGTTTAAGGTCTGAATTTCTTGGCTGAATTCTTCTCTTCCTTTTCTTGTTCAAATTTTGCCAATTCCATTTGCTTTGAATACTTGTGTCAGTTACTTTCCGTTTGATTTGAATTTGATTGTTCCCGTTTGTTTCTCGTTTATTTGTGCACACTTACTCGTTTGTGTGTTGATTCTTGTTTTACCAAAAAAAAAAGGGATCCGAAAAGAAAAGAAAGAAAAAGAAAAGAAAACAAGGGAAAGAAGAAAACAAGTGGATCCCAAAAAAAAAAAAAGACAAGGGCGTGATTAAATAAGAGATAAGTTTCAACATATTTATTCAATTCACTACTATTTCTATAGCTAAATTAGTGTGTGTTTCACACAAGAAGTGAAATGGGGGCATAATCAAATAGGGGATAAGATTCGGTAAGTTTTTAAATTCACAATTGTTTCTATGGCTAAATTATTGTGCTTTTCACCCAAGAAGAAAAACAGGAGCATGCTTAAAAAACTAAATATGTTTTTATAAGGTGTTTTCAATACACTCTTATTTCTAGTGCTAAATTAGTCTGTTTTCTACATAAGAAGTGAAACAATAACGTGCTTAATAAAAAAGCTATATTTTTAACAACTTTGTTCAACTCACTATTGTTTCTATTGCTAAATTAGTTTATTTTTCATAGTAGATATGTTTCAAGAAATAGTAGCTATATTTCACATAAGATGTGAAATGGGGGCGTCATTAAATAAGAGATAAGTTTCAATAAGTTTATTCAATTCACTACTATTTCTTGGGCTAAAATAGTGTGTTTTTTATACAAGAAGTGAAATGGGGGAGTGATTACATAGGGGATAAATTTAAACAAATTTTTTGAGTTCACTATTATTTCTATGGCTAAATAAGTGTGTTTCTCACACAAGAAGTAAAACAGGTGCATGCTCAAAAAATAATTCAAGTTTCAACAAGTTTTTTCCAATTCATTATTGTTTCTATTGCTAAATTAGTCTGTTTTTCACATAAGAAGTGAAATGGTGATGTGTTTAAAGGACGAGCCATGAAATTTAACAACTTTCTTCAATTCACTTGTTTCTATGACAAAATTAGTGTATTTTTCACATAAGAAGTGAAACAGTGGCATGATTAAGTAAGAGGTAAGTTTCAACAAGTTTTTATGATTCACTATTGTTTCAATGGCTAAATTAGTGTGTTTTTCACATAACAAGTGAAACGGGGGTGCATTTGAAATATTGATAAGTTTTAACAAGTTTTTTCAACCCACTATGTATCTTTGGCTAAAATAATTTGTTTTCACATAAGAAGTAAAACAGGTGCATGATTAAATAAAAGATATGTTTCAACAAGTTTTTTCAATTCACAATTGTTTCTTTTGCTAAATTAGTGTGTTTTTCATGCAAGATGTGAAACAAGGGAATGCTTAAATAAGAGATAAGTTTCATAGGTTTTTTCAATTCACTACTATTTCTTTGGCTAAAATAGTGTGTTTTTCAGACAAGAAATAAAACAGGGGCATGATAAAATAAGGGATAAGTTTCAATAAGTTTTTTTAGTTCACGATTGTTTCTGTGGCTAGATTTGTGTGTTTTTCACACAAGATGTGAAATGAGGGAATGTTTAAAAAAGAGATAAATTTGATAGGCTTTTTCAATTCACTATTTTATGTTTGCCTAAAATAGTGTGCTTTTCACACAAGAAGTGAAATAGGGGCTTGATTAAATAGGGGAAAGGTTTCAATAAATTTTTTCAATTCACTATTGTTTCTATGGCTAAATAAGTGCATTTCTCACACAAGAAGTAATACAGGGATGTGCTTAAAAAAAAACAAGTTTTAACATTTTTTTAATTGACTATTCTTTCTTTGCTTAAAATAGTATTTTTTGCATAGGAACTGAAATGGGGTGTGATTAAGTAAAGGATAAGTTTCAACAAGTTTTTTTAGTTCACTATTATTTTTATGGGTAAATAAGTGTGTTTTTCACACAAGAAGTAAAACAGGGGCATGCTTAAAAAATAAACATGTTTTAACATGTTTTCTCAATTCAGTCTAGTTTTTATTGCTAAATTAGTGGGTTTTTTTATACAAGAAGTGAAACAAGGGCTTTCTTAAAAAATATATAAGTTTTAACAAGTTTTTTTAATTCACTACTGTTTCTTTCGCTAAATTAATTTTTATTTCATACAAGATGTGAAAGGGGGGTGTCATTCAATAAGAGTTAAGTTTCAACAAGTTTATTAAATTCATTAGTGGTTATATGGCTAAATTTCTAGGTGTTTCACACAAGCTGTAAAACAAGGGCATGATTAAATAAGAGATAAGTTGCGACAAGTTTTTCAATTCACAATTGTTTTTGTGGCTAAATTAGTGTGTTTTTCACACAAGAAGTAAAACAGGGATGTGCTTAAAAATAAAAATCTTTTTACAAGTTTTTTCAATTCACTCTTGTATCTAGTGCTAAAATGGTGTTCTTTTCACATAAGAAGTGAAACACTGATTTGCTTAAAGAACAATCCATAATTTTAACAACTTTGTTCAATTCACTATTATTTCTATTGCCAAATTCATTTATTCATCACACAAGAAGTAAAACAGTGGTACGATTAAATAAAAGATAAGTTTTGATAAGATTATTCAATGCACTAATGTTTCTTTGGTTAAATTATAGTGTATTTCACACAAGATGTGAAACAAAGCATGATTAAATAAGAGTTCATTTTTGACAAGTTTTTTCAATTTGCAACTGTTTCAATAGATAAATTAGTGTGTTTTTCTTACAAGAAGTAAAATGGGGGCATGCTTGAAAAATAAATTTGTTTTATTGGTTTTTTCAATTCATTTGTGTCTCTATTGATAAATTAGGTTGTTTTTGTTAGAAAAATAGTACGCAGTAGAATTTTAAAATTTTTATATCAGAGTATTTTTCAAAGCATAAGTTTGACATGCTATATGCATAAATTAACCAGATCTTACAACCTTTTATGTGCCGAAAAGCTCTTGCAATCAATAAAGCGAAATGGTGTTCCAGAAGGACCTCAACCAACTGGCCTTCTTTACTATTCTCTAACCACGATCGGAGTGAGTGTAGGCTCACACGTATAGCTCTTCCACCAAGAGACTCTCCTTCCAACCAATTGAGACAACCCAAAGCTATAGTTTATGATTTGTGAACAATAGCTCTCAGGGAGTTTCTAGAGTCTCACCGGTAGAGTCTCACTCTTAATCTCTCAACTGATCTAAATAATAATGAGACTTATCCCCTTTTATAAAGGTTAGGCCCAAGAGTCAGTCCTTGTCAGATAAGGCTTCAAAAATTAGAATCAAAATCAAATTAGGATCAATATATGATAAAATCTACATCTAAATGCGTGATTTTTTTATCGTGTGACCAACATGCTGAACTTGCCCCATCGGCAGGCTGAATCTGAGGATCGGCTTACCGAACCTACGATAAAAATCCTAATGAATCTTTTATTCTCCACCCAAGATTCTATAAGATAAAGTCTTAGTTTTAATTCAAATAACCTAATAGAGAAGTTATCTAATTAAAACAACTTTATCTAGATAATCTTTAGGAAAATAAATGAATTCCTGATAATTCTACAAGTTTATCTTGATTCAAATTATTCAACATTAAATCAACCAATAAACAAATAAAAATTATCCGATCTCAATAATTCAACAAGTTTGTCTTGAATAAAATTTATCACAAAATTAATTCAACCGATAAACAAACATGAATTATCTGATTTTATCAAATTGCAGCCAATCTGATAAATCTGACATAAGTGACCAAGTATTAGAAAAACATGTTGTATCGTTATAGGATTTTTTGTGAGCTAGCAAAGGGTACCAAATGGACTTATATAGTTCAAGCTCCTGATAATTATGAAAACCAATATCCCAGATATAGCTTTCATAATTATCAACTCCAACGCTACTCCACTAAAAGCTTGGAGCTGCATTCTTGAACTATATAGAATTACGAAGCCTGTATAGCTAAGTCTTCATAACATATCATCATGCATCGTAACCCCATAGGAATATCCATAATCAGCTTAAAGACAAGTTTGTCTTACCTTCCCGATTATTTTTATCTTACATTCTATTATCTCACCATTGGAAAACTTACCATCGAAACACAATATACCATTTGGTTACACCTATGTATCTAAATGGTTGAGTGCTTCAGTTTTTCAATTACTGGACAACGTATATAAGAGAATACCACTACTCCTAAAGAGGAGCTATAGATTCCATATTTATGAATAACAAGTCTACTCTATCAAGAGTCATGCCTCCAACGCACCGGCATGCGTACCACTATTAAACATGTGGATGTCACCATTTGGTACATCAAAGACATAAGTCAAGACAATGGGCCCACTATTCATCTCAGGATTAAGATACAATATAAATGATTATCTAAAGTGAATCGATTTGCCGAGATAGAATTATTAATCCAAATCAATTTACTCTCTGTTCCAATCCAATACATTGTCACCTATGACAATGTGCCAATATTTTTATTCACGGAGTCCACCTCCAATGGTCAAGACAAACCATCTCTTAATAGGGATATAGACAATATAACAATCTTTACATGAATAAAGCGTCCAACTTTATTCACTCGATTGTAAATCTTATAATTTAGGCTATCACTTTAAGAATCATGTCTTTCGCATAATTTATCCATCATATGCCTAATTCTTAAACATTTAGACCAACAGTCTCAGACTTTTGTTTGCTTAACATACATTCAACAAATATGAATGGAAAGAGGATAAGATTTGATATATAAATAATAAATGAATTGTTTATTGATAAAAATTTCTCTAAAAACATATTACATTTTTACTCCTTAGGGCATACACGTCTAACAATCTCCCACTTGTACTAAGTGAGTAAATATGACAAATCTCGCATCCATATAGCTTCCATATGCCTCTCGAACACTCTCCTAGTAAGTGTCTTCATGCATGGATAAGTTTAATTGTCCTCTGATATGATTTTGCACACTATGACATGCCCGCCCTCAACAAAGTCCTTTATTACATGATACTTCTAATCAATATGCTTACTCTTCTTGTGAAATCTTGGCTTCCTAGCATTATCTACCCTTGCACTGTTGTCACAATATAGTGATACCACCTTATCCATACCAGGAACTACCTCGAGATCCCTAAGGAACTTACAGAGCCACACTGCTTCTTTTGAAGCATCACTAGCTGCCACATACTTAGCCTCCATCATTGAAACAAAGTGTAATCTTGCTTCATACTTCTCCAACTGATGGCACCGCCGCCAGAGTAAACACAAACCCAGAAGCCAATCTCTTCAAATCTAGACAGGATTGAAAATCTGAGTAAATATATCCTAGAGGAGTTAAGTCCTCACCTAAATATGAAAGCATATACCCTCAAGTCCTTCTCAGTTACTTGAAAATATGCTTTACCGTAACCTAGTGGTTTAGTCCCAGATTTGCTTGAAATCAACTAATAATCCTGACTGCATAACAAATATTCGGTCCTGTGCAAAGCATGGCAGATATGAGACTACCCACTGTCGAAGCATAAGCACCTTTTTCATGTATTCTCTTTCTTCCTCTGACTTTGGAGAGTCTTTCTTAAAAAGAGTAATTCCAGACCTAGATGGCTGCCCACTTTTTCTAGAATCCTGCATTGCAAAGCTCCTGATAATCTTATCTATATAGCTGGCTTGTAATAAAGCTATCATTTTGTTGATCCTATCCAAAAAAATCTAGATACCAAGAACAAAATTAGCCTCACCCAAGTCCTTCATGTCAAACTGCTTGGTCAACCATAATTTAACCAATGACAATGCCCCAATGTCATTGCTAATTAGCAGAATGCCATCTACATAGAGCAGTAGAAAAACGACCTTCCTTTTCTTTATGTGTTTATACACATATGGTTCATCCATATTTTGTGAGAACCCATAAATTTTGATCATTTGATCATATCTTATGTTTCAAGAATAGGAAGCTTACTTAAGTCCATAAATTAACTTTAGCAGCTTACAAACCTTACCCTTAGCCTTGAACCCATCTAGTTGTTCCATATAAATGGACCCATCAAGATAGCCATTTAGAAAAGCTATCTTGACATCCATCTGTCAAATCTCGTAATCAATAGCGGCAGATATGGACATGAGAATCTAGATGGACTTAAGCATGGTTACACGCGAAAAGGTTTCCTCATATTTTATTCCTTCCTTTTGCATGTAACCCTTAGCTACCAGTCTAGCCTTAAAGGTTTCGACCTTTCCATCCACTCCTCTTTTCCTCTTATAGATCCACTTACACCCTATGGGTTTTACCCCTTTAGGAAGATCCATAAGCTCCTAGACCCGATTAGTCTATATAGACTTCACTCTATGTTCATGGCCTCCATCTAGAGTTTCGAATCAACATCCTTTATAGCCTCGACATAAACGTAAGGATCCCTATCATGTTCATCCGGTTCAACCATAAAGGCCTCCCCATTGTACATATACCTCTCAGGTTAACACCTAATCCTCCCACAATGCTGAAGTCCCTTAGGTTGTTATTCAGGTTTGTTTGGTTTTTCTACACCAATTGGAGTGGTTTCTACCAAAAACCCTAGAGTAATTGAATCACTCCTTAACTTTTCAAGCACTACTTTGCTGTCTTTTTTGGATATCCTACAAACATGCATACTTTTGAATGTGTTCCAATTTATTTGCATCCCTAAACAAGACATGAGCTGGACATCTCTATATGTGAATATGGTTTAAGGATGTCTTTTTGCTTGACCACAACTCGTGAGAAGTGTTAGGAACCAATTTTAAAGGCACATCATTCAAAAGATAACATGCATTTTGTAGTGCATATCCCTAAAAGGACAAAGGCAATGATGAATAACTTATCATGGACCTAACCATGTCCAACAAAATCTTATTCCTTCTCTCTGCCGTGCCCTTCTACTGTGGAGTGCTTAGTGCAGTCAACTGAGATGAAATCCCATTCTTTAATAAGTGTCATGAGAACTCATCAGAAAGGTATTCTCTACCTCAATCAAATCGAACTGCCTTTATAGGTTTACCCAATTGCTTTTCCACTTTAGCCTAAAACTTTGAGAACTTGTCAAAAGTTTTGCTTTTGTAGTGCATTAGGTACTCATAACCTTCTCATGCACAGATGTTCATCGGTTTGCAAACAACACTATGTACAAGTTCTAGAACCCCTTCGGCCCTATTGCCCTTAGACCCGAATGGTCCTTTGGTCATTTTACCCTCTAAACAAGATTCACATTGTGGTATAGATTCCACCTTTAACTGACTTAGAGGTCCATCCCTTACCAACCTTTGAATCCTTTTTAGGCTAATATGACCTAATCGCAAATGCCAAGGATAAGTCTCATCAAAGTGAGAAGTCTTAAGTCTTTTAGAGTTATTATCATTTACCTCATTGTTTAGTAGTGAGTCCATCTTAGGTTTGATAAAATATAGATTATTTTGCATCCATCCATTATAGATAAAAGATTTATTTTTATGAATCACCACTTTATTATTAAAAGAAACCAAATAGGAATCTTTAAATAAACAAGCTACAGATATCAAATTCTTTCTGAATTTAGTGACATAAAAACAATCTCGCAAAACCAAACTCTTATATTTATCAAAATAAAGATAGACATCTCCCATTGCTTCAACCAACACCAAGGATCCATAGCCCATCCGAAACGTGAAGTTTTCACAAATTAAAATTCTCGTTTCTTGAAATCCCTCTAGAGAAACACAAACATGATTAGTTGTTCTAGAATCTATGACCCAAGTGTTACTGGATTCCTCAACCAAACAAATTTCTAAAACTAGAAGATCACACTTACCTCCTTAGGTAAGGAAGTCCTTGCAATTCTTTTTTATATGCCTAACCTTTCCATCCTTAGCCTTTTGTTTCCTTCCATTCCCTGGATTAGGATTGGAACCAAATGCAACCGCCAAGTCAACCTGTCCACTAGCAGGAGTTTCCTTGATCAGTTTTTCAAACTCTTGTAATTGTTTTATCAACTCTATTAAAGTCATATCTTGTCCATTGCTCAAATAAGCTCTAAACGAGATGAACTCCTTTGATAGAGTCTGAAAAACCTTAGTCATCTGTGACTTGGCATCAATATTGGCTCCATGGGTTTGAGCCTCAACGAGGTAACCCATTGATGAGACTATAAAATTGTATATTTTATAAGGCTTAAATCATTTATTTATGCTTTTATTTCTCATTAAATCCTCTGATTAATAGCATTTTTTTGTTAATAGGTATTTTTGTGTCTTAGTGTTAAAATGTGTTTAAAAATGTATTTTTAGTGTATTTTTATGTTTAATAATATTTTCGGTAATTTTTAAAGTCGTTTCAGTGTATTAAATATGTGTTTAATTTGTAAATAGTCAAAACCGTAAAAATAATAAACAGTTATTTTATTTGAGTTTTAATATGTTTGATAGTGTGTTCTAAGTTTGTGAATATGTTTTATTATATTTTAGTAATTTTTAAAAATATTTTCAAGCATTAAAAATTATCACTACAACAAATTTTTGATTATATGGCCTTTATTTAACAATCGTTTCTCAAAAACCCTAGTGGTAAGGAGGAAAAAGCGCAGCAAGTTATGCTTGTGAAGACGAAAACCGTCGTGGAATGGGGGTTCAGGTACCACGATGGTTTTATTAAAAAACAGTTGTGGAATTACTAGCTACCACTATTGTTTTTAAAAAACCGTTGTGGTAGATTTCTAATTACACAACGGTTTTTTAATAAAACTGTCGTGAAAAAAAAAAAGATACCACAAGAGTTTTCTAATAAAACTGTTGTGGTAACTTCGCCCCATTCAACGAAGGTTTTTTAATATAATTGTCGTGGTAGCTTACTTAAAACCCTTTTTTTCCACCTCGACATTTAGACACAATTTAGAAACTCACTTCTCAAATACGAACATAGACCCATTCGAATCAGCTGCCGCCATCTCTCTCCGCCTCTACACTCCTTAATCTTAGCCCAAATTGTAAGTTTTTGTTAGAAATTGATAAATTATTGTTGATTGTGTTGTATAATTAATCCGAAATTGATAAATAGTTTTTGATTTTGTTGTTTATTTTGTGAAATTTGTATTGTGGATCATGGGTATCATTTGGTTATTTTATAATGAGTATGTGTAACTTGTTTTATGATGGGTGATGTTATTGTTTTATGATTAATTAATATATTTAAGTGGGTATATATATAAATTGTGAAATTAATTTTAATTGAATATTTGCTATTTATTTTTTCGATTTAGGAATTGTAAAATGGATAGGAAATAGATGTGGGATTTTCGATTGTCTATAGAGTATGTGAATGGTGTGGAAGAGTTCTTGGATTTATCCAAAAGTCATGCCAATGATGATAAAATTCGGTGTCCTTATGTTCAATGTAGAAACCATAGATTGCATCCAATTTCAATTGTTAGAGGACATTTATTTCGAAATGGAATTATAAGTAGTTATCAAACGTGGCATTTTCATGGTGAGTCTAATTTCAATCCAACTTTACTAAGTAAAGAAAAGGAAGCTATCGTGGAGGATAATATGGATGATCAAGACAATATGGTTGACATGGTCAATGATTTAGAAGAACACTTTGTGCACCGTCCAGATTTATTTGAGATAATAATGGATGATGCCGAGACACCTGTGTATGAGAGGTGTACTAATTTCACTAAATTGTCTACTTTAGTTGGATTATGGAATTTGAAAGCGTCGGGTGGGTAGTCCAATTCTAGTTTCATAAAGCTGTTGGAATTTTTAGGAGGGCTTCTACCAGAGGGTAATAAATTACCAACTAGTATGTTTAAGGCTAAGAAGACTTTGAGCACTTTG
The DNA here is from genome assembly GCA_946598075.1 of Artocarpus hirsutus. NCBI lineage: Eukaryota > Viridiplantae > Streptophyta > Magnoliopsida > Rosales > Moraceae > Artocarpus > Artocarpus hirsutus. The sequence goes on from CAMOHE010049334.1 coordinate 47,434, forward strand.
GGAATGGATTATGAGAAGATTTATGCTTGTGAAAATGATTGTGTTCTCTATAGGAATGAGTATGAGGACAAGAATTATTGTTCAGTTTGTCAACAAGCAAGGTGGAAGAAAGGAAAGGAGCCAAAAGATGGCAAGAATGGAGTGCCAAAGAAAGTGTTATGGTACATCCCATTGGTACCACATTTGAGGCGTTTATTCAGAAACTCAGAACATGCTAAGAATTTGACATGGCATCATGACAAATGGGTGGATGATGGTATGCTTAGACAACCAGCAGATTCACCACAATGGAAGACTTTTGAAGCTGATCATCCCAACTTTAGTGTGAATCCAAGAAACAAACATTTTGGTTTGTCAGCGGATGGAATGAACCCACATGGTAACATGAGTAGTAGGTATAACACTTGGCTCATAATACTTGTTAACTATAATCTCCCTCCAAAGATGTACATGAAGCGAAAGTTTTTGATGTTGTCTTTATTGATTTCGGGTCCTCACCAACTAGGCAATGACATTGATGTATACTTGGCACCGTTAATCGATGACCTAAAAAAGTTGTGGGAAACTGGAGTTGAAGTTAGAGATGCTTACCGAAAAGAGACATTCACACTCCGTGTAATGTTGATATGGACAATTAACGACTTCCCCGCATATGGTAATTTATCTAGTTATTCAATGCAGAGTTCTATTGGTTGTCCTATTTGCATGACGGAAACATCTCACAAACGATTGAAGAATGGTAAGAAAACTGTTTTTCTTGGTCATAGAAAATGGTTGCCAAGAGATCATCATTACCACAAACAAAAGAAAGCCTTTGATGGCAACAGCGAAGAAAGAGACCCTCCTCGCCTTTTGACAGATGAACAAATATTTGAAATGTTAAAAGATATAAGAGTCGTATTCGATAAGAGAAAGTGAGCTAAGGATGAGCCGCCAATTGATGGACCATGAAAAAAAAATCAATCTTCTTTGATCTTCCATACTAGAAGACACTTTTTGTTCGTCATTGCTTAGATGTTATGCATATTGAGAAAAACATTTGTGAATTCATAGTTGGCATGTTGGTTGACATTCTAGGTAAGACTAAGGATGGTGAAAAAGCTCGGTTGGATCTCATGGAAATGGAGATTAGGCCTAATTTGTTTCCCTAGAAAAGAAGGAATCGCACTTACTTACCTCTAGCGAAGCACACGTTATTTAGAGTGGAAAAGATAAAGCTTTGTGAATAGCTTGCTTCATTAAAAGCGCCAGATGGGTATTCTTCAAACTTTAAAAAGTTGGTGTCAGTAAAGGATTTGAAACTTATTGGCATGAAAACACACGACTATCAGTGTTGATGTAGCAATTACTACCACTTGCTTTGCAGGGAAATCTAACAAAGGATGTGAGATTTGCAATTTCCAAGTTGTGCTCGTTCTTCAATTCAATATGCTCAAAGGTAATTGATCCACTTACGCTAGATTCACAGCAATCAGAGTTGGTGCAAACCTTATGCATGCTTGAGAAGTATTTTCCACTAGCATTTTTTGACATCATGATTTATTTAACGGTGCACTTAGTATGTGAAGTTAAGTTATGCGGACCGGTGTATTTGAGATAAATGTACCCATTTGAAAGATATATGAAGGTTTTGAAGGGCTATGTGAAGAATCAAAATAGGCTAAAGGGATGTATTGTAGAAAGTTACATAGCTGAAGAATTGGTTGAATTTTGCTTAGAGTACCTATCTAATGCAGACACAATTGGGGTGCCAAGACTATAAACATTGAGACTAGGGGCTATCTACTGGTAATCCTTCATCAGTAAATTGAGAGGAGCAGGAGTAAGCTTGTCTTTATGTCTTGCACAATGCTAATGAAGTGGAGCCTTTCATTGAGGTGCACATGAACAAATTAAAAAAAGCATACCCAAAAGGAGCAAGAAATGAGAAGTGGTTGCAAGATGAACACAACTGGACCTTTCGGTTGTGGATTAGAGCATACATCTATGGCAAGCCCTCCACATCACAAGTTGGAGGCATGTTACAAGACTTGAAGAACTAAGCTAGAGGACCATCATCAGTAGTTACAAGGTATATGTCATATTCCATAAATGGTTACACTTTGTACACTCGTGAAAGAGATGAGAAGCATCTGGTGCAAAATAGTGGTGTGACTCTCCTTGCTGAGGCTATGCATATTGCCTCCGCCAAGGACAAGAATCCAGTATATGGGACCATGAACTACTTTGGTTTCATTGAAGATATTTGGGAACTTGATTATGGAGGATTACACATAACACTTTTTAAGTGCAAGTGGGCCGACAATAACTATGTTAAGAACAATGATGATGGCATTACAGTGGTTGACATTAGAAGATTGGGATACAGGAATGATCCCTTCATTATGGCATCATAAGTAATCCAAGTTTTTTATACTACAGATGCCCAAGACATGGAGTTGTCTCTAGTCGTCCCGACAAAGCCAAGAATAGTTATCAACGGTGAAGAAGTTGCTAAGGATTACACAGACATCCCTTCATTCACAAAGGGATTGCCACCGGTTGAAGAGATAGATAATTTTGAAGATGATGTTTTACATTGCTTCCTGAAGATGTGGAATGGATATGTATTGAGGAACCAATGAAAAAAAAGATAAAAAAAAAGAGCATCTATAAACCAATTTATGTTAATTTATTTTAACATTTTTCTTTAATTATTTTCTTTTGTTTTTCATCTTTTTTTAAGGGTTTTGTATATCTATTTATAATTATATTTGTGGTGAAAACAAAGAAAAAGTTTACATTCTGGGCCATTGGATGCTTAACGCACGGGCTGGCCACCCTGGGTAGCAAAGAAAATCATGTCTAAGAAATATTTTACACAATTTTTTATGACGCTTTTTGCAAAAACAATAATGGAATGATAAAATTCCAAGATGGTTTTTGCAAAAACCATCATGGAATGCTATTGTAATAGGTTTCCACGACGGTTTTTGAAAAAACTATAATGGAATGCTACAGTTTATCATAGCATTTTTTTATTTTGTGGTGGGTTTCCAAGATGGTTTTTGCAAAAACCGTCGTGGAATGTTACAGTTTATCACATGCTATGATAGGATTCCACAATGATTTTTATAAAAACTGTCATGAAATGTTAAAGCTTCCACAACGATTTTTGTAAAAACCGTCGTGGAGGCATAATTTTCCCCCTTTAAATTTTTTAAATTTGTGCCTACCCCCATTTTGAGTGCGCGTCGTCTCTCTCCAAAGTTCCTCTCTCTCTCTAAAATTCCTCTTTCTCTCTCTTTAAAATCCTTATCTCTTTCCACTGCCATCACCTCCATTGTTGTTGCCTCTGCTGCCATCTCCTACTCGCCGCTGATAAGCTCCCCCTCCTTCTCTCTCCCCCC
>CAMOHE010049334.1:50842-76834 GCA_946598075.1 Artocarpus hirsutus
CCCTCACCCCCACACCCCCCCCCCCCAACCACAATTCCCCACACTCGTCCCCTTGGCCTTACCCACCCACAGCCACCTCGCCCTTCCCCCCAGCCCCCCCACCCACCCCCTCCCTTTCTCTCTCCCTTCGCCCTCGTCCCCTCCCCCTCCCCCTCCCCCTCCCCCACCGTGACCCCCCTTCACCTCTCCCCTCGCCCTAGAGCACCCCCCCTCCACCCGCCCCCTCCCTCTTTCTCTCCTCTTCCCCCTCCCTTTCTCTCTCCCCTTGCCCTGGCCCCCCCTAACCCCTTCCCCATCACGACCCCTACCCCACCGGCCCCCTTGCCCCTACCCACCACCCTCGTCCCTCGCCCCTCGCCCCCCTCACCCACCCTTCTAGCCCCTTGCCCCGCCAGCTCCCCACCCACCCCCCTTGGAGACTATGAAATTGAAATTGTAAGTTGAAATTGAAATTGTAAATTTGTGAATATGTGTAATGTGTGAAATTGTGTAATTGAAATTGTAAATTTGTGAATATGTGTAATATATGAAATTATATGAATATGTGAAAATGTCTAATTGAAATTGTAAACTTGTGAATATGTGAATATTTGAATATGTGAAATTATGTCAAGATATGAAATTAGGAACTTGAAATTGTAAACTTGTGAATATGTCAAGATGTGAATTTGTGAAATTATGTGAATATGTGAATATGTGTAATATGTGAAATTGCGTAATTGAAATTGTAAATTTGTGAATATGTGTAATACATGAAGTTATGTAAATATGTGTAATATGTGAAATTATGTGAATACGTTTAATTTGTGAAATTATGTATGAAATTGAAATTGTAAATTTGTGAATATGTGTAATATGTGAAATTATGTAATTGAAAATGTATGAAGATGAATATGTGAAGATGTAAATATGCATAATATGTGATGTAATATTACTATGTGTGTGTTAGTTTTTGTGTACTTTGCACATGTACAATGTCTCGCGAGATCGATAATGACCAATACGAGGACGAGTATGAAGACTGCACTCCATCTTCATCGCAATATAGCAAGGGAAACCAACACAGTAAGCCACGAAGGCGAACCAAATTTGATTCAAAAGTAGACTTTAAGCGAAGGACTACATTGATGAAAAAAATTCATCGGATGAGGAAGAAAGGTTTAAGAATTGAAGTGACATTTGATTCAAAATGGCAAACGGAAGGCGCACCTGGCCATGAATTAAGTAGTTGGATTGGAGTCCTTATTTAAGAGCATGTTCTGATATGGACAAAAGATTTGAGGTCTAAGGATTTGGATAAAGTGAAAGATGTGATTTGGAGAGATATATACAAAGCTTTCACAATCAAGGATTGGTATAGGAAAAGGGCTTTGAAGGTTTGTGGCGAATTAGCAAAGGGGTTCAAATTCGACCTCTACGTTACCTTCATATAGCCATATCTTTCCATTCCAAAGGAGGATGAAACTGTATATAAACAGCCTCCTATAGTAGTACACTACTACCCCTCCATAAACGATGACGATTAGGAAGCTTTTGCAAGGTATCGATGTTCCATCGAATTCCAACTGCTATCATTAAACACAAGAAAAATAAGAACAAAAAATGAATACTACTCTATTGGCCGAGTCAGATATAGAGAGCTCGAGCAATCCTTGGTATGTTAATATTTTACTCATATTACATATATCAATTATTCTATCATTATTATGTTACTAACATAGCATAATATAGTTTGCTAAGACGGGTGTGCTACCAACACGGGAGGAGTTGTGGGTAAAATCACCTCAAGGTCCCTATGGCCAATTTAAAAATCCAAAAGTAGCAAAAATTGGGAACTTGATTGTAAGTTTATTGAACACAAACAATTAATTTGTAATTTAATAACATATGAAGGATGATTTGAATAGCATGGTTGTGTTGTTGTTTTACAAGATGAATACATGACGTAACAAAGTCAAGGGAGCTTCCAATCGGTCGATAATGATGACATTTTGATGAGGGCACTAGGCAAACTGGAATATTCAGGATGTGTTCACGGCCAATCGAAATATATGAAGCAGTTTCAATACTTTGATCTCCAATCAGGTACTTCAAAATTTAATTCCCAAATGTCGAAGATCTAGATGGAGATTACAGAACTGCGAGGTCTTGTGACCGAGCTCATTTCCCAAGATCATGCCAAGTCGATAGATGATAGCATCTCACAACGTAACAGCTTCAAAGCTAGTTGTAACCCTCCCAATAATGTAGCAGAAGCTTTAGAAGCTCTAGAAGTCAAATTGTCACCTCCTCCTCAAGAGCCCAAACAATGTAGGCTCTTTGTTAAGGATAGAATTGATGGTCGGTGTGCACTTGTTGTGCTTAGGAAGGTGTGGATGGAGAGTCTTCCAACTGATATAGTTCATGGACGACTATTAGGGGAAGAAAACGTGCATGTTAGCATCACTTCCATCAGAGTTAGAATAGCTAAATTGCCTGTTCTAACACTTGAAGCAACAACTATGGGTGAAGCAGCCGGAAGCTTCGTCGCATGGCCAAAGAGGTTAGTTGAAGTCATTGCATTGACGAAGACGAGTTGAGCGCCTAGTCACGTTCCATAAGATCTAAGTGGAGAGAAATGCCAAAAAAATAAAAGCTTTACAAAGCAAGACAATCACAACCTGAAGTAAAACAAGAACAAGAACAACCCGTTGCTAATGAGCAATTGCTTGCATTTAACTTCACTTTAGTACCTTAAGAATTTATGCAGTTGGCTCTATATGCACATTCTTTCATATACGATGGGTTGATGATTTAGTGCCCGATACCGGTAAATGTTATTGGCAATGAATTGCCTATCTATATGGGGTATGAAGACATTTACTACATCATCAACTTTGATAAAATCGGGGCAAACTATATCCTAGTATACCTCAGGTAATAACTCCATCCTTATTTCATATTTTTAAAATATAGGTAGAGTTGTAAGGTGCTTTTGAATAATTGACTGTATTGTTTTTTATTGTAGTTTTTTGGTGAAATACTGTGAACTTCAAGGCTTGGCGCAAAATTTCGGCTTCACATCTCCTACAATTGTTTCAAGTGCTGTAAGAGAACTACAGAGTGATTGTAAAGAGCGCGCCACATCACTCCTCCACCTATTAACTCAAGCACCGAGGCAAAAATTATTCTTCCTGCCATACAATGTTGGAGAATATTGGATGTTGCCACTTATTTCACCATAGGAAGACCACATATATTGGTCTGACCCCCTCGGACACCCACCACGTGAGGATTTCGTATCTGTCACAAGATTATAAGTATTAATGTTCTCTTATAAAATTAACTATTTTTAGTCCCATATAATTATATCGTCTATTAACTCATTTAAACATGATACATTGTTAGGACACTTAACAATTGGAAGCTTCAAGTAGGAAGCGGTGTCACAAACCGACCAAACAGAACACTATATTCCAAATGTAAGTGTCCAAGACAATAAGGAAACATAGAATATGGTTTTTTTATTCTACGTTTCATGTGGGATATAATTACAAGTGGTATACAAGCTTTAGGAAAAAAATATTTTTATATACATACGAATATACATAAAGTTGGATTAGAGTGGGTATAATTTGTAAATAGGTATGTGATCTTTTGATAGATAGATGGAGATCGTAGATAAACAATTGCTCAAAATAGCTCAAATGTAAATGATCTTGTAAATACCTTGAAATTTCAATCTACACCAATTTTTGAATGCAATTAGCTCCTTGCTGTAATAGATAACACGTGGGACTGGCCATCCTATAGGAAATCAAAAATTTTTGGAGATTTTTTTTTGTAGTGATACTAATTTTTCACGACAGTTTTTTAGAAAACCATTGTGGAATATAGACTTCCATGATGGTTTCACAGAAAACCATAGTGGAATAGAGGCTTCCACGATGGTTTTTAAAAACCGTCGTGGAATCTTAATTATTCCACAATAGTTTTTCAAAAAACCATCATGGAATAGTAGCCTTCGACGACAGTTTTTTGAAAAACCGTCGTGGAATATAGCCTTCCATTATGATTTTTTAAAAAACCGTTGTAAAATAATAAGATTCCACGATGGTTTTTAAAAAACCATCATAGAAGCCTCTGTTCCACGACAGTTTTTTAGGAAACTATTGTGGAAAATTTCAGTGCCATTTTTCCTATCACACGATGGTAAAAAACCATCATGAAAACTCTATTTTGTACCGTGATTGAAGTTTTCATGACGGTTTTTTAACCGTTGTAAAATTTTTCTACTACAGTTATAAACTGTCGTGGAATCATCAGTTGTAGTAGTGTATATCTGTGCCAAAGAATGTCAGGAAGAATGTCAGGTTTGAGTGGGATAAAGAATGTGAGCTCGCCTTCCAAGAGTTGAAGAATATGTTGACCACAGCTCTGGTGTTGATTATCACGAATAGCGATGAGCCATATGAAGTTTACACAGATGCTTTGGGACGTGGACTTGGATACGTATTGATGCGACATGGACACATGGTAGCATATAGATCGAGACAGCTACGACCTCATACGCGGAACTATCCTACTCACAACTTAGAGCTCATATCAGTGATTCATGCGTTGAAAATCTGGAGATGCTATATATACGAAGTGACATTTCAAGTTTTCTCCAACCACAAGAGTTTGAAGTATTTGTTCACTCAAAGGGATCTAAACTTGAGGCAGTAAAGGTAGATAGAATACATAGAAGACTATGATTTCGTGCTATAGTACCATCTCGAGAAAGCCAATGTGGTCGTTGATGTGCTCAATAGGAAGTCTTCAGGAATTCTCGCTTGTTTAGCTCTCGAGAATTGGAAAATGGATGCAACAGTGAGTAAGTACAAGCTGTAGTACTACTAAGACTACGATCAAGTTTTAGTGTACTATATAGAGATGACCCTAACTCTCGTTCAGATGGTGAAACAGAATCAGTAGCAAGACCAGCACCTTCAGGGAAGCTTGACATAGATTTAGAACGGAGAGCAATTTGAAGAATGGAGGATACATGTTGATGGATCGTTGTACTTCAGGGAGCACTTAGCAGTTCCAGCAATTGTAGACGTGACGAAGGCCGTGATGGATGAAGCCCACAAGTCTCAGTTCGCCATTCATCCGGGAAGCATGAATATGTATCGTGATTTGAAGAGACAATATTGGTGGAGAGGTATGAAGAAAGATGTCCGAGAATATGTGGCCAAATATACAACTTGTCTTCAAGTGAAGACCGAGCATCAAAAGCCAACAGGTCAGCTTCAACTGCTTCCTATTCCAGGGTGAAAATGGGAGCACATCACGATGGATTTTCTTACCAAATTACCGAGGATGGAGCAAAGACAAGATGCAATCTAGGTCATGGTTGACAGGCTAATGAAATCGGTTCATTTCATTCCTTTTAGGTCGACTTGCTCAAGGAGAGTCCTTGGAGAATTGTATCTGCAAAACATAGTACAATTGCATAGAGTTCCTTTGTCCATCACATCTAATAGAGACACCAGGTTCAATGCCAAATACTAGAGAAGCTTTCAGGAGGCCTTGGGTATAGATTTGGATTTTAGCATGGCATTTCATCCTCAGACTGATGGGCAATCTAAGTGGAATATTTAGATTCTCGAAGACATGTTACGTGCATATGTGTTAGACTTTGGTGGGAATTGGAAGAAGTACTTACATATGGTAGAGTTTGCATACAACAATAGCTATCAAATAAGCATCGGCATGGCACCGTTTGAAGTGTTGTATGGACGACCATATCAATCACTGGTGTGTTGTGTATAACTAGAAGATAGGATTATTCTTAGGCCAAATGAGATTCATGATAGCAACGAGAAAGTCATTGTGATAAGAGATTGACAAAACACAAGTTTGACATGCTATATGTATAAATTAACCTGATCTTACTGACCTTGTATAAGCCGAAAAGCTAGCGAAGTCTGTGTAGAGAAGTAACGTTCCAGAAGAGCCTCAACCAACTGGTCTTCTTTGCTATTCTCATCACACGATTTAGAGTAAATGGTAAGCTTGCATCGAGATATGTTGGACCATTCGAGATTACACAACGCGTAGGTGTGGTTGCCTATCGGCTAGATCTTCCTCTCGAGCTATCTCATGTTCATGATGTATTCCATGTATCGATGCTTCAAAAGTGTCTACCTAAGAAGAACAAAATAGTTTCATTTCATGACGTGGAGATCCAAGAAGACACGACATATGAGGAAGTGTCGGTCCAGTTTTATTGATCGTAAAGTGATCAACTTACGACGTCGCGATATACCATTAGTAAAGGTCATGTGGCAGCATCACGGGGTTGATGAAGCTACTTGGGAGTTAGAATCAACTATGCAAAAATTGTATCCGCATTTGTTTTGTTTTTGAAATGATTTGTAATTTCAAGGATGAAATTTCTTTTAGGGGTAGAAAGTTGTAACACCTTAAATTTTGCTTAAGTGTTATTAGTGTGTGAAATGGTGAATTAGTGTGTCATAATGAATGTTTTAAACTTAATTTGATTATTTTGTGGTATTTCTAACTTAGTGTTATTTTGATTATTTTAATGATTTTTAATTACATTAAACTATTTTTATTTGTCATTTTGAATTTTGAAATAAAACAATTTGTCAAATTCAAACATATCTTGTATTGCAAAACCGTGGGTGATACATGGTTTCTACATAGTGAAACCACCCATTTTTCTCTCTATTTATACTCTCTCTCTTTCTCTCCTCACTCTCGCCACACTCTCTCTTTCCGTCACTCTCTTTCTCTCGCTTTCTCTCTTTGCCTCGCTCTCTCTCTTTCCTTTCGCCTTTGATTCAAAAATTTTTGAGTTTAAATTTCAATCCTCAGTCAAACTGGGAGCTTGGGAACATGATTTAGCAATTACAACTACGAATCAAAGCTTAGTTTTCAAATTTCAAAACTTTTTCAATTTTCCAATTTTCTTTGAATTTTGAAATCTAAGTTCATTTAAGCTTAGAAAACCTTTAATCTAAGTCAGAGGAACTTCAAATAAGTAGAATCTAAGCTTAGTTTGAAGGAAAACGGATTTGAAACAAGTTTTTCTATTTTCCCTCTATTTTTTTATTTTTGGATTTTATTGAATTTTTCTATGTAAATCCTATCCAAACTAGTTTAGAAGTGTTTTACTATGTTTTTCTATCATCTATGAGTGTTTTTCTATCATCTGAGGCTCGGGTTTTGGAAAATTCTAGAATTTCTTAATTCTACAAGCCGAACTTCATGTTCAGTAGGCCGGATTCATGAGTTCAGCGGCAAGCCAAACCTAGAAAAGTTCAACCGACTGGACCTAATTTGTATAGTTCGGTAGGCTGAACTAGGCTGACCAGCAGGCCAACCAAGCACAGTGAAAATTTGTCGTTTTTCTCCCGTTTTCACCGTTTTGAACCATGGTTGAGATTTTAATGTTACAATATGATTTTATAGACTTAAATGGCATGCTAGGATACCATGAGATAGTTTGGTAGCATAGAGTATCTCAAGCTAAATACTGATAGACCTAGTTTCTACTTAAGGTTGTTCATGGTTCTGTAGAGCTAACGTATAGTGGACCGAGACTGCAGTGTTGGACACTGGCATGAGTATTGAGATAGGACTTCTACCCCTTTCCTTGTAGCCTAGTTTTAAATGATTTTGGCCTCAAAATGATTTTTATTAAAATGTTTTCAATTCAATGATATTGAAAAAAGGTATATTTTATTAACTATTTTCATAAACAATAGATTGAGGTGACTTTGATAATGAACCATATAATGAATGTAAATGAAAATATTTGGTAAAACAGATTTTTTAATAACTATAGAAATATATAAACGGGCATAATGCCATATCAGAGATCAAGTCGTGTAGCGTGCGACCTTGGAGGTAGGTCTCAAAACCCAACTGAACTACTACGGTGGTGTTATATATATGGTTTGTCCAAAAAAGATAAAATGTACTTTCTGAACGAACTGTTTTAATGAGACTTATTTAAAGGAATTTATTTATTTAACTTTATTTTCAAATTATTTCTTTGAAAGGTAAATTTTTATTTAAATTAATTATTTGTTTTAAAAGTGTAGTCCTACTGAACCTTTCGCTCACATTTTATTTGTTTTCAAAACCTTTTCCCCTAGGTAGAGTACAGCTTAAGATCAGAGAAGAGTCCGTTGATCGGACCGCGAGCAGTAGAAGAGCCAAGTAGCTTATTTGAATTATAAAATCAAGGCATGTATTACCTTAACTTCTTTTTTATTTTGGACTATCGTTGTGATTTAATTATTGTCTATACTATGTGTGTGCACAAGTTGTGGGCCGATGAGACCCAACTCCCATTTCTTCTCTTGCTTTATTATTATCTTCTTATTGTTTACTTAGTTATTCTTATTCATTTAATTATTATAAAAATGTTTGTTTGAAAAGGCGTTTTAAATTATCACTATTTCTTAATTAATCAAATTCTTAAACTTGTATTTTAATTAAAATTTCTTCTTAATTAACTTAATTAACCTGCTATGTCACCTCCTGTACTCCGAGGCGTGACGAATTTGAAGCAAAATATCATAACAAATTTATTCTTAGTTTTGGATAAAACTTCATAATTATTCATTATCTGATTTTGCACTAAGTCTAGCTTATTTACATTTTGTTAAATAGCATATAAATTGTTCAAATAAAATTTTTGTTTTGTTAGTCTATCTAGTTAGATCAGTCAAATTATAGTTAAATGGCTTTCATTGTGTGAATATTTAGTAAATCATTTCAAAATTTTATCGCTTTAATTGCTAAGGACTAGCAATAAGCTGGTTAAAGGGTGTGATGAGACTATAAAAGTGTATATTTTATGAGGCTTAAATGATTTATTTATGTTTTTATTTCTCATTGAATCCTCTAATTAATAGCATTTTTTTGTTGATAGCTATTTTTGTGTCTTAGTGTTAAAATGTGTTTAAAAATGTATTTTTAGTGTTTTTTATATTTAATAATATTTTTGATAATTTTTAGAGTCGTTTTAGTGTGCTAAATATGTGTTTAATTTGTGAATAGTCAAAACCATAAAAATAATAAACGTTTATTTTATTTTGAGTTTTAATATATTTGATAGTGTGTTCTAAGTTTGTAAATATGTTTTTATTACATTTGAGTAATTTTTTAAAAATATTTTCAAGTATTAAAAATTATATCTGTACCAAACCAAAAAAGACTAAAAATTTTAGAACTTTGTAATTATTTCTATATGTTTAATTATAAAATAAATATTATTGTAAATATTATGTTTGTGAAATAATTAATCTTAGTGTGTTTGTGAATATTAGATTTGAAATCTCGATAAAAATAAGCAAAACGTAGCAAAAAGGGACAAAATCGAGCATCAAATGCATCAAAAACAATTAGAAATTTGAATTTTGAAATTGGCTAGACATGTGGCGTTACAAGGACCGTTGGATTCGCTGCCATAAGGATCTCTACCATTCGCATTTCACGATGCCAACACCCGTCAACTGCGCGCATTAGTGCGTTCCACGTGTCAGTGTCTGATTGGCGTGTGAATCACACGCGCAGACAAGTTCCACACTCATCAAAGAGCATCTTGGGCAGTGTTGAATTTCGTGCGGGTGTCTTCCACAAGTGTGCGTCTTTCTAGTTGTTGGATAGAATGACAATGACTGATCTAATGGTCAAATTTTGTGGGCCACGTGCCCCACCTAGGCCCACTCCTTCACTTCTTTCGCCCGTTGGATAGCCATTTTAACGGCTAGGATCGCACCTGATCTATGCATCTCGCCTTTGAGCCATAGTAGATTATAAACTTAAATTCGCACACTCATAAGGGAATCTCAACGTGGAAAAAAAGGTGAAGAAACGGATCAACATGATTCGATTTTAAATAGTAAAATAAAATAAAAAAATAAATGAATAGCGCCTTTCAAGGCCTATATATACTAGAGGCTTCTCCCTAAATTCTGCACCCCTTCAGGCCTTTGGCCCTCTTTCTCCTTCTTTTCTTTTCTGCTGAGTTAGACTCAACAGTATCCCTTTTAGGTAAAAATAATAAAATAATGTCCAAATTAGAGAAGAGAGTTTGATGAGGCAGAGAGATGATCTGTATGTATAGTATTTTGGTATGGATTTTGACACTATATCCGTGTTGTAGTGCTTATATTTTTGTGGAATAAATTATATCTTTATGTTTTCAATAATTATTGTTAATATTGTTATGCTATCAATTTTTAAATAAATTCAGTCATGCTTTCTTTATGCAATTAATTGTGTTGCATTATTAACATTAATAATAATGAAATGATGCTTAATTTTATGGAATGTCTTTTACTGCAGTATGACTTGTTATATTGTCGATTCTAGATATTTCATAAGACAAAGTGCTGTTGAAATTCATACACAATTTATTCCATAAAAATATATTAATTTTGATTTGTTATTATCTTTTCTATCTTAAAATTATTTTAATTATAATTGTAGCGACAACGGTTATAATTTTCATAATTAGTGCACCAAATCATTAGTGAGAGATGATTATGGCTTGTTATATTGTTGCTCTCAGTTGACCTATATAATTAGTAAAAAGTGCCTGCAATTAATGAGAAAATATATAATAAATCAAATGCTTTGGATAATTATTAATTAGAGTTACAAAACATACAAAGGATTCTCAAAGCTTCATCGTTTTAATTTTATGCATTAAATTTTGAATTAAAAAGAAAACACAAAAATATTTATTTCTTTTAAACTTTGCTTTGAAAAACCGTTTGTCTTTTTGTTCGTTTATTTTTAACAATTTACCGAGACACAAATTTTCATCTCCCTGTAGATACGAAAACCTTTCTATACTACTTACGTTCGCTGTTTAAGAGAAACATTTGGGGGCATTACCACCCATGATCAACATCATATGCTCCTTTACAGATGTCCTTGGTTTTTTCTTGCAATTCAAAAGTTTTTGAAGTGCCCTTTTTCGATTTGTTATGGCTTGACTTCCAAACATGTTTTCCATATTATCTACGATCTACTTTGTAGTCTCATAATTTTCATTTTAAGCCTGCAATATGTTATTCATACTAGCCATAACATAATACCGAGCCTGATCGTTAGCAACTTACGAGTGATGATACGCTTGGATTTACTCATAAGTGGATTCCCTAGTAGGTTTGGGAGGACACAGTGTAGTTAGCACAAAAATTAGTTTCTCAAAGGATAGGACAATATCTAGCTTCCGTTTCTAATCATTAAAATTCTCACCAGTTAATTGGTTTTTATCAAGTATCGAAGATAAAGCGTTTTTAGACATTTTTAATCTAGAATAAAGAATCATATACCAAACATAAGCAAACATATATAATAATTTAGTAAGATAACATAATCATGTAAAAACATATAAATGTGTTTATATGTCAAAACCTTGAAAATATCATAACCTTACAACAATAATTCCCAACTTAGAGTTCAACAACCAGCCTTGAGGAGACTTGCCAAATTCAATTAGGAACACGGATCTCCTTCTGATTAATATATGTCATCTACGACCCGTATGATTCAGCATATATTAATAATCATTTCTTTGGCCATTAATTTTATTAATAGAGCTCCTAGGGGAGGTTAATAATAAAATTAACATGAGTGTATAACCATCGTTTCAATATTTTATCCACAGTTTATTATCGTCACCTTAGGGTGATCAACAATGAACCATACTAAAATACCTTATCCTTTCAGAGATCCAACTTGGTATATGATGAAATCCCTTCCTTGGGGTGAGACCAACATATGCTACCTATAGACCAATGATGGAGGCCGTAGGTCCTCTCTTCGAAAACCTTCTCCCACTCAATCTTTTGAAATCAAGGTTTTATTTTAAAAGACACGCATGAACAATTTTAAATGAGTGGCATGCCCTATTCTATATGGCATATTAACAATATACATGGCAAATCATATTATAATGCAGACAAACAAAGCAATCAAGCAAAGCTAAAAGTAAAATAATAAATAAATAACCTTAATATCATGGTTTCACCCTAGAGAATAGAAAATAAAGATTACAAGAGAATAATCGAAACATATTATCAATTCTTTATCCTTGAATCCTCAAGCTGTATCTTTCTTCATATAATGCCCATCTTCAAGTGCTTAATCCCATACAAATCGAATACTTCATATTTCTGGTCATATCCAAACTTTAATGTTTCTTAGAATCGCCCTAAAAATAAAATTAAAACTGCATGAAAAACTGCACCTTTTATTGAAAAATTTCCAACTCTCTGCCGGCAAGCTATCTAGGTAATTGGCCTATCGGTCATGACCCTCCGGCATGCCAATCTTAATGGATAGTTATGTCGATACATGACAGATCAGCCTGTTGAACCAGATGTTCAGCCTGCTACGAAAGCCACCTGATTTCTGCCCCATAGACGGCCTACCAAACCTTACATCTGGCCTACTGATCTACAACCATCGGCCTACTGAACTAGAAAGTTTGGCATGCCAACTAAGCAGAGATCACCTCTTTCTCGAAAATACAATTTTGATGCAATTTATCAATTTTATTTTCGATAATTCAAAAAACATAAAATTAGAGATTCAAGAAATACCTAGGAAGGCTATCATCCTTCTTCTAGATCTACTTTCTAGATCCGTCTTCTTCAAATGATTATTTAGTTATAAAATTCTTAAAATTTTAAAATGAAATAATAATTTCTAGACAGAGATGATAGTCCAGTATCTAATTACATGAAAAACCTAGATATATATTCTAACCTCTAAGAAACCATAACCAACATAAATTAATTAATTAATAATTAATTAAATAATAATTTAATCAACCATAATTAATTAATAAACATTCACCATATAATCCATGACAACATAAAAATATACAGAAATCTTAAAGTGCCAACTCTCTAAAAATTAAATTCAAGCATAGAAGAGATCAAGATCACATAATTTATACATATAGTATGATCGCAAATTCGTAAATTTATGTAAAAACATGGCTCCAATACCAATTGCTAGAAAAATAGTATGTAGCAAAATTTTAAAATTTTTATATCAAAGTATTTTTCAAAACACAAGTTTGACATGCTATATACATAAATTAACTAGATTTTATTAACCTTTTGTGTGTCGAAAAGCTCTTGCAATCAATGAAGAGATGTAACGCTCTAGAAGAACCTTAACCAACTGGCCTTCTTTACTATTCTCTATCCACGATTGGAGTGAGTGTGGGCTCACACATACAGCTCTACCACCAGGCAACTCTCCTTCCAACCAATTGAGAAAACCCAAAGCTACAATTCGTGATTTATGAACAATAGCTCTCAGGGAGTTTCTAGAGTCTCATTGGTAGAGTCTCAGTCTTAATCTCTCAACTAATCGAAATAATAATGAGACTCACTCCCCTTTCATAGAGGTTGGGCCTAGGAGTTAGTTCTTATTAGATAAGGCCTTGAAAATTCGAATCAGAATCAAATTAGGATCAATATCTAATAAAATCTGTGTCTAAATGCATGATCTTTTTATCATGCGGCTGGCATGCGGATCTATCTAACCGACATACCAAACTTGCCCCATCTACAAGCTAAGCCTAAGGATCGGCATGCCAAACCTGCGATAAAAATCCCAACGAATCTTTTATTCTCCTCCCAAGATTCTATAGGATAAAGTCTCAATTTTAATTCAAATAACCCAATAAAGAAGTTATCTAACTAAAACAACTTTGTCTAGATAATCTCTAGGAAAATAATGAATTCCTAATAGTTCTACAAGTTTATCTTGATTCAAATTATTCAAAATTAAATCAACTGATAAATAGACAAAAATTATCCGATCCCAATAATTTAACAAGTTTATCTTGAATAAATTTTATCACAAAATTATTCAACCAATAAATAAATATGAATTATCTGATTTTATCAGAATTTCAGCCAATCTGATAAGTCTGACATAAGTCACCAGTTATTGAAAAAACACGCCGCATCATTACAGGATTTTTGTGAGCTAGCAAAGGGGACCAAATGGACCTATACAGTTCAAGCTCCCAATAATTATGAAAACCAATATCCTAGATATACATTTCATAATTATCAACTCCAATGCTACTCCACTAAAAGCTTAGAGCTGCACTCTCGAACTATATAGAATTACGAAGCTCGTATAACTAAGTCTACATGACATATTATAATGTATCGTATCCTCATAGGATTATCCATAATCAGCTTAAGGACAAGTTCTGCCTTACCTTCCCGATTATTTTTATCTTATGTTCTATTATTTCACCATCAGAAAACTTACCATCCAAAGATAGTATACCATTTGATTACACCTATGTATCTAAATGGTTGAGCGCTCCAGTTTTTCAATTACAGGATAATGCATAAGAGAGTATCATTACTCCTAAAGAGGAGCTATGGATTTCATATCTAAGAATAACTCATGCCTCCAACGTACCGACATATGTACCACTATTAAAAATGTAGATGTCACCCTTTGGTACATCAAAAGACATGAGTCAAGACAACAGGCCCACTATTCATCTCAAGATTAAGATATAATACAAATGATTATCTAAAGTGATTCGATTTGCTGAGACAGAATTATTAATCCAAATCAATTTACTTTATGTCTCGATCTAACACATCGTCACCTATGATAATGTACCAATGTTTTTATTCACGGAGTCCACCTCTGATGGTCAACACAAACCATCTCCTAATAGGGATATAGACAACGTAACAATCTTTATATGAATAAATTGCCCAACTTTATTTCCTCGATTTTAGATCTTATGCTTTAGACCGTCACCTTAAGAATCGTGTCTTCTACATAATCTGTCCATCATATGCCTAATTCTTAAAGGTTTAAACCGATAGTCTCAGACTTTTATTTGCTGAACATACATTCAACAAATATGAACGTAAAGAGGATAAGATTTGGTATATAAATAATAAATGAATTCTTTATTGATAAAAATGTCTCCATAAACATATTACATTTTTACTCTTTAGGGCATACACATTTAATAGTTTTTCACCTAAGAAGTGAAGCGAGGACATGCTTAAAGAATGAGCCATAATTTCAACACATTTGTTCAATTCACTATTATTTCTATGGCTAAATTTGTTTATTTTTCAAATACGATGTGTAATAGGGACGTGATTAAATAAGAGATAAGTTTCAATAAGTTCATTCAATTCATTAATTTTTCTTGGGGTAAATTAGTTCATGTTTTACACAAGATGTGAAACAGGGGCGTGATTAAATAAGAGATAATTTTTGATAAGTTTTTTCAATTCACTATTGTTTATATAGATAAATTAGTACGTTTTTTACGCAAGAAGTAAAATGGAGGCATGCTTCAAAATAAATATGCTTTTGCAAGTTTTTTCAATTCACTTTTGTTCCTGTTGCTAAAGTAGGTTGTTTTTCATCTAAGAAAGGAAACATTGATGTGCTTAAAGAATGAGCCATAATTTTAACACCTTTGTTCAATTCGCTATGTTTCTATGGCTAAATTGGTGCATCCTTTATGCAATCAACATCATCATCATCATCATAAAACATAACTAATCATGCCATAGAGTCCATTTAACATACTAAAGCCCATAATCATTACAACAAACACTTGTTGTATGAAAATAAAGCAAAACTCGGGTTTAGGATTTTAACTAGAATTTCTCCAAACTTTAGATCCTCCATTTATGTGCTTAAACTTGACTGACTTTTCTTGACATAAACCATAGCAAAACATTATCAAAAACCCATCCATAACCTTGAAGAATATCACCAAAACTCATAAGGAAAAGGTTGGAATTTTACATCCAAAGTTGTAAAAACTTGCACTAGAATACATAGCTTACTTTTAAGCTTGATTGGAGGTTAAACCTTAAAAAATATTTGGGAGACTAGGTAGGGCTGCCGGTTCTCTTTTGAGGAGAAAAAAGATGGGCTTTCCT
This sequence comes from Artocarpus hirsutus, assembly GCA_946598075.1. Classification (NCBI taxonomy): domain Eukaryota; kingdom Viridiplantae; phylum Streptophyta; class Magnoliopsida; order Rosales; family Moraceae; genus Artocarpus; species Artocarpus hirsutus. The sequence goes on from CAMOHE010049334.1 coordinate 66,823, forward strand.
TTTCGTTCTTTTCTTTTCTTTTCTTTTCTTTTTTTCCCTCTTTTCATGCCTTTTTGCATGAAATGATGGAGACCAAACTTTTTGGCTCCTTTTGTGAATACACATCCAATGAAAATGGGCGTTTAGGTGGTCACTTTCTCACCTTAAAGGTGGCACCAAATGGGCCTCACAAAAACTTTATTTAGTAGTCTAAATTTATACTGTCAGTATTTTTTTATACTACCATTATATGTCCCATATTACCAATATTCTTTTCTACACTATGTTTCATGGTCCACAAGCTTCTATGTCATCCATACAGTGTAATTCCTATAGTGCTTTGTTTTACACAGTCTAATTTTTATATTGTATTACTTTATGTAGTATAATTTCTATATTGCTTAACTTTATCAGTATATTTCATTACTGTTTAACTTTATCAGTATAATTCTTGTACTGCATAACTTTATCAGTATAATCATTACACTGTATTTTTTCATACTGCATGATTTTCATACTACGTATTCCTTATCCTATATTTTTGTATTAAAATTTGTTTACAATACATTTTGTAACAATTAAGCTTTCTAACTTATTTTTCTTGTCAGTCATTCCTTGTGTAAGACTATGGTATCATTTTTTGTCTTAAAAATCCCATTTTTACCTCTATAGAATTTTCTAAAATAACCTAGTCATCTGACCAATAGGCCACCTAGAAAGATCGATAGGTATCTGGGGAGATTAGCAGGCTGTTCAAAGCCAAAATTGAATTTTGACTGCCATTTCATTGGCAGGCTGAAGCAAGGCTTCCGCCAGGTCGATTGGTGTATTCCAATAAGCTAGTTGATATTTTTGGCAAGCTGGAGCAAAAAAAGTAATACCAGAAATTTCTCAGGTGTTACAAGGCATTCTATGTAGTTTTCTTTATATGAAAAAATAAAAATAAAAAGGAAAATTTTCGTAAATGCCATCTTTTGAAACATGCTTTTATAAATACCACAAATGACACAACTTAAACATATAATATGAGGAATGGTGTGATATAATTTTTTTAAGTGTAGCATAAATAAACAAAATTTTTAAAAGTGTGGCACAACATGTAATTTTCTCAATAAAAAAGGGTTGGGTCACATTGGCTAAGCCTTTATGTGGGTAAATGTCTTGGCTTATCTTGGCTTGAGTCTTTAAAGGTATTTGGGAGAGTAATTTAAACCATTAATTTAGATTTGAAAACTATAACATATGAAAGTTTTACACTATTTATAGCTTAAATTATTAGTTTAAATTACTTTTTTAAACACCTATGAAGCACCAAATCAAACAAACAGGCCCTGAGCGGACCCGCTTGGCCCTGCCCAAATTGATATTAGTAGCTCAATACTGAGCCATATAAAATAACAACCTTTTGCTGTTGTGATACCGAGTTAATTACGCTAATTTCGACAAAATTGGCAACTGGATCGACGTATGCCATCAATAGGAAAAGTACTGCTAAAATTTCCACATGGAAAAATTAAAAAAAAAAAACTCGTAAAGACTATATTACCCTTGCTCTCTCTTTTTGCTTTCCACGCCTCTCTTTCTTCCCTTTTCGATGAAATGCTCCTCCATTGTTGCCAAAGCCTTTTAACTTTTCCCTCTATTTCTGCTCAAGAGGGTCTCAGATCTGGCAAAGAAGCTATTACCCCACGTGACTTTGGCAATGACTCCAACGACTCATAAGACTCCAGTGCTTGCTCCCCAAGTGTCTCCACCAACGAGCTGCTCCCTTCGCGACTCACTTTCTACTCAAGAGTGCTCTATGTCATGCCCCACTAAGCCACGAAGAGGCCACACACTTGTCTTGGGCATTTTTAAGGATCAAATTGGCCCAAGGAAGATTCTAGAAGGGTCCGGAGTGTTTTACACCATTCTACAGCTTTCCAGGAGGTTCCATCACAATCTAGAAGCATCTTGAAGAACCCAGAATAGCCTAGAAGATTCAAGACTTCTCTGGAATACTCTAGAACTTTAGAGTACTTAGGAACATTGTAGAATAGTATAGAATTCTCTAGAACACTCCATGCTTGTAAATATTTCCACACTTTGCTAGAACATTCTAGATAGTGCATAGCAACCGTAGGATGAAAGTAATCCTGACCATCCATTCGTTAAGAGGATGCCTATAAATAGGGCCAACCCCTCATTTGTAAATCCAAGAAATCTAAGAGAAATCCAAGAATCTAAGCCTTGTAAATTCTCTTAGCTTAATACAACTTTCCTTTCAAAGTTTTCCTCATTCTCTTGTGTTTCCTTTTATTCTAGGCAATTGTGTGAGCAAGTCAGGCTGACTTAGCATCAAGAGCGTGCTAAGGCCGTACGAATACCTTCGGAGAAAGTAAGCTCGTGACATCTAGCTCGCGCGACGACTCTAGCAACAAAGCTAATAGCCGCGTGACTCCAACGACCCTACGTGACTCCAGCAATGACTTCGATGACTCGCGAGGTTCCAGTGCTTGCTCCTCGAGCCGTCTTCGGTAGTGATCTGCTCCCTCTGCAACTCACTTTCTACTTAAGAGTGCCCCAGCTCCAGCGACAACTCCGGCAAGGAAGCTACCACCCGCGCGACTCCATGTGACTCTAGCAATGACTCTGGTGCTGATGCCCCGCGCGCCTTTGGCAACGAGCTGCTCCCTCCTTGACTCACGGATCTAAAACAGGTCAAGCATTTGTTCGAGGAGATGAGGGACTTCAAGGGAGAATTTCAAGTTGTCCATGACATGTGATCTCAGTCTGTATTTAAGGGTATGTTAAGTATTTTTAACATAATACAACATAACGATATATTTTTTGTAATTGTTTTTTAGTGTCATAAATCAAATTTGTGGCGTACATGTAAAGAGCCCAGTACCTTTATTCGTTCCGGACACCGCTTTAACTCACCTTCATAGATAAATAGCTTGTTTACGCGTGTCCCCTCTTAGTTTCGTTTTCCTTTTAACCGCGAACTCAAGCCACAACACACTTGTTTACCAGGGCAAAAAAAAAAAAAAAAAAAAAAAAAAAGCATCCTCTCTACAACTCCCCGCGTCTGCTTTTGAACATTCCACAACTAGGATTTGGTGTCGCAGAAGAGCTCGCTGCCTTCAAATCGTCTGCCTCTTCCACGCAATCAAATCTCCAAAACGGAGGAGAGAATCCGCCTCCGCGCCGAAGGTATGATTTCGTTGTTTTATTGTCAAGAAAACATAAGAATGTATAAATTGAAATTTCCATCTCCGTCCTCAATTGTCCTTTCATGTCGTTTGATTTAATCTTTGTCGTTTTGTTTGAGTTACTGTCAGGTGTGATGAAGGCGAGAGTGTGATACTGGTCGAGAGATATGGCAATGTTACCTTGGACGCGGTTTTCTTTTTCTTTTTCTTTGTGATTTATACAATGTTTTGGATAATTAACTCGCGCATTTTATATGAACACTAACTTTTGAGCTTTTTTTTTTTTTCTTTTTTAATTGTGGTTTCTCAAGCATGTTTGTTGTGGATGATCACTTGCAATTACGAACTTTTCTTGAGGAACATATACCCATATCTAAAATTTAGAAAAATCAGGATTCTCCAACACATTTTTGAATTGGGTTACGGATTTCATCAGAGACTTTATTTTCCCGGCAGGCTTCCCAGGTGACTAGCATTGGTTTCTTTTCCGTGGCTTTTTTTTTTTTTTTTTAAATATTCTTTGTTCTTAAATTAGTTACTCTTAAAACAATAATATCATACGTGGATAAATTTTCCAAGCAAATAAAAAGGGTGATAAAGAAAATCTGGTCTATGATTAAATTCTTAGAGGCAATTCTTGAGTTGAGTGGAGCCTAATTATACTGTACAGCAGTTCTACTCTGTATTAGTCTGCCTTAATATTTGTGCTATTAACGGGCTTTTTTGGCCAGCCATTTTCACGCTAATCTTGAGAGAGGAGTGAGACGTCTCGTGAGACAATTTTAGAAGTGTAAGATCATCTTGTACTCGTTATAAAGTGAATATGTGCTGTGAAAAAGGGGCATAGTGAGCATGAACCACTATAAATCTTGTGTGTGCTCTGTTTATCGTTTTTTTTGCCTTATTATTGCCCTCGTATATTGTAGATTAGGGACAAAATTACCACAAAAGAGAAGCAATAAAGAAATTCGGCCTATGATTAACTTCTTTTTCTAATAATTTGGTCAAGTCAAATGCCAAACCTTTGTTCCTCATATCTGCTGCAGGATCGGTGTCAGATGATTATTTGCAGTACATGTTGTTACAGTTCCCTACTAATGTTACCGCATGGATATGTCACGCATTGGCCACGTCGAGTCTCCTAAAGGTAGGTTAATATATCAGGTCTCTAACCTCGAACGGTCTTGCTTGGCATGGCAACCTATTTCCACTGCTTGAATATCTGAGAAAATGTGGACATTTAGAGAATAAAGACATTAATTCAGAAGATGCTAATGTCCTTCAGTCTTACTGTTAATGTTAACGGGTTAAAGTTGAAGAGTATTGTTGTTTCATGGTCAGGAAAAAAAAATACTTTATTACATCATTCAAGAGTTCCGTAAGTTTGTTCTTTGGATTCTTGTCATCATTTAGTATGTCCCGTGATTGATATCTATTAGTGAGCAACCCAGCATCTTTCCTATTGTTTGTGTGTATTTCATTCACGGTTCTGCTTATTGTGCTCTACTTGTAGGCTGTTGGTGTTGGCTCGTTCTCAGGAATTACCGCTGCTGCTTTTGCTGCTGCCATCAGGTGAACTTTTATTTTTTTTCTTTCTGTGCATGGAACAGTTCCATTATAATGGGCAGTTCTAGTTTCCTCTGTCTACTGAGTTTTAAGCCTCAGATCTTACCACAATTAAAACATGGGGAATCCTTTATGAGTGTTTTATTTCTGCACTTATTCCAAAGTGTTGTAGGCATTTGAAATTTGCATTGCCAAATCAAATTAGCCTGTTGTAGGCATTTGAAATTTGCATTACCAAATCAAATTAGCCTGTCCTTGGATTGAACTGTAGGTTATAAGATTGTTTCTGCAGATGGATATCAAAGGATGGCATTGGAGCTGTCGGGCGCCTATTCATTGGTCTGGCAATTTGAGCTAAAGGAACATAAGGTTAAGTGGGGTTTTCAGTGACTGTTGCTCTGTTTTACAGGTGCACGATTTGGAAATCTCTTAGATGATGATCCCAAACAATGGTGGTTTTATGCTGACTTTATTGGAAGTGCAGGAAGGTTGTCTTTCAAGTTTTTGGTTTGATGATGACAGATAAAATTACAATAGAAGTAATGCATCATATATCTTGCTAATTCCTTATGCAGCATTTTTTATCTTTTAACGCCATTGTATCCTACTTTTTTCCTCCCACCAGCATCCATAGGGAATCTTGCAAAGGTACTGTACTACTCAGTAAAAATAGTTTCTCTCTTTCTCATAAATATCATGACCACATGTTAAACATTAATATCTAATATTTCATGGCGAATTAATTATCTATATTTCTAAAATATGCACTTCTTAAGTATGACAAGCTTGCCAATCAAGCAGGCTGTGGCAAAAGGACTAAAAGATCCTTCTTTCCGTGTGATTCAAAATCATTTTGCAATCTCAATAAATCTGGGGGAGGTGGCTGCAAAGGTATAATATTCTTAATGCGTCCCACTTTGTGCATTAATGGTATTCTTCAGCGGTGTTTATGTCAGCTGTATTGTCTCATGACAGTGGCTATTCATTTATTTTTATTTTTGAGATTGGGAAAACGAAATTTCTATCCCAATATTCACTTGATTTTTTTTTTCACTATTCCCTGTCCTTGAGTTTGTCCAAAGGCTTCAGTCATATAAACAAAAGCATAGGATTTGTTTGGTATGCGAGTATGAATTAATGTGGTTTTAAACTTTGTGGTTTGAACTATTGGTTTTAAACCGATGTTATTTAAATGGTGGTTTTGAACTACTGTTTGAAATGTAAAGATCTAAATAGGAATAAAACACCACCTCAGAAAACTAGGGTTTTGAAATATCAATTTAAACAACAGTTTTGGAAGGAGAACGAACATGGGGAGGGTTTTTATTATATAAAATTGTTCAAAACATTTATAATTTTGGGGGAGGGGGGGTGTAAGTTCTCAAAACTGACACTCTGGCCTGTTTTAAACCAACATTAATGTTTAAAACCGTGGTTTTGCATTTCTTACCAAACGCCAATTTTGGGGGTCCCATGGGTATGGGTTCAAAACTGTAGGGACCCATGTACCAAATGGGTACTTATTAGGTGTTTGGAAGAATATTTCAAATTAATGGTTTGAACTATAAACAGTGTAAAGCTCTCATACCCTACAGTAAAAGGCTATAGTGTCAAGCTTTCATATGCTTCAATTATCAAACTCAAACTGATGGTTTAAACTACTCTGCCAAACACCCTATTAATCTGAAGCTGGATCAAATGTGCCGATGAGTAGAATGAGGGCAACAGTTTCACTACTAATCAATTGTTGCAAGTTTTACATCTTTGATTTTTCATTCATTATTTGATCTGAAGCTGGACAACTTAGTTGGGCAGCTTAGCTTGTATGATGTATCACTGGGCTTATTGCTACTGCCCACCCAAGATTAGACTGTTGTGTGGTATTTGTTTTTCCTGATTTATGCCTGGCTTATTCATAAATATTTATATTGGAGTAACTTTGCTTTATTTGATTTATTCATTGGTTTAAAAAAATGCATCTTATTTGACGAAATCATACATAGTTAAAGAAATCATAAGTTTTTGTTAATTTAGAACCTGTTTGAGATGTTGATCATTATGTACCTTCAATTATATTAACTTCCTAAAGTGGACTAATCTCCTTATAACTTCACAATTAATTAATGTAAGATTTTTGGAGGAAGTTTGGGAAGTAGCTGCTCAGCTGATTGGCCTTGCTTTGGGCATACTAACCCTGGTATTTTGCTGGAACTTTTTTAAGAATCCTGTATTTTCATCACAGCAACAACCATTTACCAAAAAATGAACTTTCTTGATGTTTCATTTAAATGATATCTGGAACAACGAATGCAGGACACTCCCGGCCTTGCACGAGCATACCCTGTTCTAGCACTTGCATGGTTGGGCATGAGGCTTCTGCACTTTTGGCTATGTCATCAATCACTTTCAGTTCTACAGTTCAGCACAGTAAGAAGATTATATTACCGGTTCCTCTTCTTATGACGTTCCACTTACTCCATCTAAGATGAAAGACAATATAATGTGGAAAAACTTATTTCAGGTTAGAGTAGGTGGATGGTAAGAATTAGTTTTTCTGTTCTACGTTCAGTTCATATTATCCGAGTATTGACTGCATTATAATCAGAAGACACGAAAGGAAAGAAAAAATGTTTGTCTTTTTTTTCGTTAATTTGTTGAACTCTTATTCTTGTTCTATTTCCCTGATAGATAAATCTTAAACGTGCTCGTATGCTAATAAAATCACACATATTACATTCTACTGTTCCAGGTAGAGATTTCAAATGGTCATTTTTCATATAAAAGTTACATAAAAAAACTGTGAGACCAATGATGAACAATCCATTGGATAGCTTCATTTCAGAATGTATTGATTGCAATAAGAAAGAAAATATATTATTGTGGCAAAGCTTCATGAAGCCGCGAGTTGTTTTTGGTGTGCCTTTGGAAGAGCTTATGGGTGCTGAGAGATTGGTCTCGACGGTAATTCTTTAAATACTTTATTTTATTTGATATGAAGGGGAAAAAGAGAAATTTGATGGAGCCGTCTTGTACTCTAATTCAATCTGTGGAAGGTCTTAAAACCTGATGTGTACTATTTGTTTCGATTCATATCTATGCTTAGAGTACCTATTTTTTGCAAGGGGAAAAAAAACAGAGAAAAATTTCCATTGAAAATTATCTGACCTCGTTCGGTATTATGAAATGCTTACGCTGGTAGTCCACTGTCAAGAATCTCTTCTCAAATTAGTTTAATGTTATTTATCATCAAGAAGCAGATTTGAACTTGTATACCGTAGTCCCTGTTGCTATACTCATTACTTACTATTCAATCTTTTGATTTACAGTTGAAGTCACTTCTGAAACTATATGAGAAGGAGAAATATATTCTTCTGGTGAACCAACAAGAAAGCGGCTTTGAGGTCTTTGTTTCATTCAAGGTATAAAGTAATCATTCGCATGAATTGTAGAAACCAGCTATTCCTATCTTTATTAATCTTCAGGTCCTGAATGCTGATGCAGGTTGGCCCGAGTAGTATCTCGGTTTTGCATCGTGTGGCAGACTTATTGGTCACACGAGAACGGGAACCATCAAGATAGTGCCTTGGACCAGATTGCACGCAGCCTGTCGAAGATGGAAGGCAGCTTTGAGGACTTCATCCAACAGTCAAATCAGACTGGATGGGATACGAACGAAATCAAACTTAAAAGTCCCTAAGGAAGTTTTTATCGACCAAATGGATTCTGTTTGATTTCTCAAAAGTCTTCCAAGTTATCAGTTTGGGACCGAGTTTTCTACTCTGTGCCTTTCAAAAGGTGGTCCCTTTGTGGCTAGATAGAATGCCGGTGGCAAAGAACTAACCATCAAAGTGCTGCTTGATGTAAGGATTTCCACGTGCCAGTGTTCTCCAACAATGAAGTATCTGGTTCTGCTAGGCTATTTGGCATGATAATGATCTGCCTACAAGGACTTCGGCTTTGCATTCATGAGGAATTGGTTGTGGTAGCTTTTCACTTTTAAATGGACCTTTTTGTATTGTCATTTGTTGGGTTTGGTGTCATAAAAGTTGTGATATTATATATATTGTTAATAAATAAATAAAGTGACATTTATAATTATTTTGGTTGCTTATATGTGTTATAAATACATCTATAAACATCAAGAAAATTCCATGATTATTTATGTGACTATAAGTTTAGCATATAAGCGTTATATGCTTAAGGATAAAATTTATAGATAATAATCTAAATAGTCCGTAATAATTAATTAAAGTTCAGGATCTTTAATTAAATACTATAAGTACAGTCCAATCTCATTTAAAACGAAATAGTCTTATCTAGGTTATTAATGCAGAGACATTGGATTGGAGGTACTTTATATAATAAGATTATATAGAACTGAACTAGATATATTATGAATCTTTAATAATCATTCGTTACAAATAGAGTATTCAAATTTATCACTATGATGATTATATATTTAACAGTTTTAATTCTGAGTATTTATTAGACTCCTGCTTATGACATTATGTTTTTTGACTTGCTTTGTAAAATTTGTCAAAGCACAGATCATAACTTAATATCTTGAAACATAATGTAATAAATAGTTGGGAATAATATTATATAGATGTAGAATCCATTCATTCCTTATAGAAGTTAGAAAAATAATTCTCTTGAGTGATAATTCGAAGTTTGAACAGTAGAATGCTTGTTCATAATATGATTATGAATTAACTATTTATCAAAGAATTATTGGAACTCAAAGATAAAGATAGAATAAGAGAGGTAAACAAAAATTAAACCTAGCTCTTATCATAAATTATTTATGGAGGACTGTAATAATTATATCAATAGACTACCTGTTAATTTTCTTTGAGTAATTTTACTATAATCTCAAGAATTCAGTTTCTGGTTTTTAGTGGAATAACACTAAAACTAATAAATTTGGCACATTAATTAAAGAGTTTGATTAATTGTCAAATTTATTAGAGCTTGAGTTTTCGGTCCATAGGTCCCTAATATCACCTCTATGACATTATATTGATTTAATGCATATAATGAATTATACATATTTAGTTTATAATTATTGAATTTTGAATTAATTATTTCACACTTGATTTATTTATGTGACGAAAAATGTTCTCTGTGACACATAATGTAATGTGATAAATGTTGTCACAATTTAACTGAGCGTTAGTTAATTTATTAATTGATTATATTTAACTAATGAGATTAGTTAAATATAGTTTTTAAATTAATTAATTAATAATATTTGAATAATAAGATTATTTGAA
>CAMOHE010049335.1:0-20902 GCA_946598075.1 Artocarpus hirsutus
AGTGAGAAGAACCGAGAGAGAGACGAGAGAGATGTGAGAGAGAGAGGAGAGAGAAAATGAGAGGAAGAGAGAGAGAGGGAAAATAAATAGAGAAAAAGAAAAAGCAGTTGTACAAAATTGTGTGCAACAATACACTGTTTTCAAAATCAAATTGCTTCATTGAAAATTAAATTAACAATTAAAAACAATTTAGAATAATTAAAAATCATTAAAAGAGTAAAATAACATAAGTTTTTCTTAATTTTCACAAAATAATCAAATTAAGTTCTAAAACACTCATTATGACACACTAATCCACCATTTAGCATTTTAATTACATTTAATTAACTTCAAGGTGTTACATGACTAGTATGGAGAATGAGAGACCAAGAGCAGAGAAGGGGAGCGAAAAGTGGATTAATATATATCATTTTGTTTGCTTCCTATCTAATACACTATTTTATGTCACTAGCTTAGCACAAACTTTTTCTAAAACATTAAAAGCAGACGGGATAATAATTGTAGCAGTTTTATCTTTCTTTTTTTTTTTTGTTTTTCACCCAAGATTATGTCTCATTTTAGCTCTCTACATTTACTATTATAAATATAAACTCTAAAAAGATAAAACTATGAAAAAAAAAAAGAACAAAAAATATTTTAAAAAAATAAATCTTGATTGAGAATAATCTAATATTTCTATTTGAGATCTTTTTTTTTATTATTTTTTTAAAATTAATCTGACTTTTTTCTAATTTATCTGTCTTTAAATCCTCACGCTTCATTTTGTGTTTTATGTATCCTAAAATATATAATACATTACTAGAACAATCAAAACTGTATACTTTAACAAAAACATCAGACTTTTAAAAATGAATATTTAAACTAACACGCAACGAGCGCATGTACTAATTTATTAAGTGTCAATAGTGAAAATAACTTTTTTTTTTCTTTGTTTGTCTTCCGCCCAAAGGATTCCCATCTGTGACTGTTAGCAGGAACCAAACCAGATCATTTGTTACATGTGGCAAAATGTGGTCATGATATCATGGATAATATGTGAGACCTCCGTTTCCTAACTATATTGACTTTTGACATTCTAGTTTAAATTATAAAATTTTCGTTAAAAGTAATTTTATTACACTATTTTTCCTCACAAATAATAAAATTTCAAGTTAATTTAGATTCAATACAATTTTATTATAGTATTTTCTCATTAAGTTCAATGGTTCATTTGTTTTGATACCAAAAGTTCATTTAAATTGCATTTGACTTTTTTAAACCTATTTTGAACTATCAATTCGACTATTTAAATCAATTAAACCAACTCAGATTTAACAAATCTATTTTTTGGAATGTTTTGAACCAAAATGCATAGTATTTTTTTTACTCAAACATACACCTCATTTGAACCCCATCTCTCATAAAAACGCATCTTTTATTATAAATTCAAATACAATTTCAATTTTATTCTTCTTTCTAATCGTATCTTAATTATATACTGAAACACCCCTTCCAACCACAAACCTTTTTTTTTTGGGGAAAATAGTATTAAATTATAAGTTTAAACCACACTTATTAAACTTTTTATTTCAAACCATAAATTTTTAGGCTATCATGTTTTTAACCAACTAACCAAACAAACAAACAACTTGATTTAAATTACGTATTTTCAAATAATATATAGATAATGTTTAAAAATAATAATTTAAACTATCAATTTAAATTTAAAAATTATAAAATATAACTTTACATTATTTTTTTATTATAATATATAGAAATTATAAACTATCTAAAGTTCAAACTACTAGATTAACCTCCTCTCCTTACGTGCGTAATGGTTAGCGAGAGCATGCATTTGCATCAATTATAACTTCGGTGAATAAAAGGTTAATTTATGGAAAACAACCAAAAAGTGTAAAACGGAAAATGTGACTGGCGAACGGATAAGAGACGAGTCGTTGATCAAACTGGACAACTGTAAGGTACTGAAAGGACATGGTGTTTCTGGGCCCCAGCCAATAAAAAGACAACAACTGTTTGGTGATGTCAATTGTGGTGATGTTACCCCTTCATTACAGACCACACGTTCAGGTTCATCGAGATGTTTTAGTACCTAGATAGATCATTTATGAGATGGAATTAATGTAGAGCGGTGTTAATACAGAAAAAAAAAAAATGCACCAGCTTATTGTTTTTTTGTTTTTTTACAGAAGCAAAATACTTTTGCATTTCGTGAAGAATTTAATTATGGAGGCTTGAATTAAACTGAAATTTTAATTTAAAATATGAGTGTAAAAATAATTTAATTGAGTTTAATTCAATTTTTAAAACCTTAAGGTTTACAAAATCACAAGTTTAAATTATATGGTACTGGTTGATTTTTGGTTTATTTTGTCTTTGAAGTTTGGAATTTAAGTATGTTAAAAGTAAAATTAGGCCTATAATTGGAGCTTTTCAAAAAAAAAATGATATACATATTTCAAGTTAAAAATTTCAAGGCATAAAGTAAGAAAATTATAAAAAAAAAATCTATACTTTTGTGGCAAATAAGATTGTAAAAATGTATATTTTTAAGACGAAAATCAATTATTTTATATTAACATTTCTCATTAAATCTCTTAATCATAACATTTGTGTGTTAATTAATATTTTAGTATGTTTATGTAGAAATATGCTTAAAAATATGTTTTTATTGCAGCTGGATCTAGTTGTCCCTTTACTAGTCAACACATCCGATGCTCCATGCCACATCCTTTCCTTCTTTCGCTGCTTCGCGCCACATTGGATCATAGAGAAAAATCAACATTCTCAAGCTGATTCTCGCGTGAAAGGAAAAGAAGAAAAATTGTAAAAATCAATCAAAGTCAAATATAAATGATCTGAATCTGATTTGGAAATGTGGCTTGCTAATCTTAATTTAGTTCAAACATTCCCAGGTCTCTTATTTTGGCATCTTAGTCATTTTGCATCAAAAATATGTAAATTAAATAATAAAAATAAATAAAAATTAAATAAAAATTATGTAAATAGTAATTTTTTTCTAGTTTAAATACTCCCTCCTTACCTTGTAAATCTCACTCATTCTCTTTGTAAGAAATTTTTTTCCTCTTGTAAAAAAGTAGTTCTAAGTTTAATTTTAGTTCTCTTAGTTTCTGGTTTAAGTTGTTGTAAAATAGTTTTAAGTTTATGTTATAAAATAGTTACGCTTAATAAAATTATGTACGTTTTTACCTTCAATGTGTCTTTTTAAATTTTCTTTTTGTTGAGAAGAAAGGGGGAAACTCTGACTAAATTAAGGAAAATATTTTTTGTTTTTTAAAGTTTTCTAAGCTGTTATAATGTTAAAATCATTTTTAAAGAACTTATAATTTTCATGTTAACTTAGCTAAGACTTTTACAAAATTAAGTTTTGATTTATTGTAAACATAAGCTGGTACAGGTAATACTTAGAAATACTTTGATTATTCGTAGACAAAGAATGACACAAAAAATGCTTAATTGTAACTTTGTTGGTAATTTTAGTTAGTTAATTTTGAAATCATACATATTTGTTAAAAATAAGTTTTTGATGCATTATGACATGAATTGGCACATTAAGCGCTTGGTAGCTCTTGATTTATTATGGACAAAAGATGTCATATTACATGTTTATATTATTTTAATAAATAATTTTAGAAAAACTAAAACATATTTAAGTTAATTGCTAGAATAGAACCTTTAATCTTTAGTGTTGTTTAAAATTATTGTTTTTTCTAAGTTAAATTGCATTTATTGTTAAAGTTCTATCTTCTATTTAATTCCACTTATTAATGTCCCATTTATCTTTATAATTTAAGTCACATTTCTTGTTATTAAAGTTTCTAAAATCATAAAAAATATCTAGAAATGAAAAAAGTTTAAAAATGTGTAAATATTATAAATAAATTATAAATAATTAACTTTGATCATCAAATTTTTCAGCTAATAAATAAACAAAAATAGAATAACTAATATATTGGACATTTGTAATATCTTTTTCCTATAGAATTGGCCTTAAATTCACCGAGTATTATTACTTGAACAACCTTATACTTGAGGTTACATCAAACTTGTACTTTTAGACTTAAACAGTAGCTAAAGCGTTAATGGTGCCCCTTGTGCTCGGGAGATAAGTACCAAACTATTCCCGCTACCAAAGGGGACAAATTTCTCAATTTTCTCAAATCTTATTTTGTTTCCTCCTCCCTCTGCTCTTCTTTCTTCTTGAACAAAAGAGAATACCACTAGCATCATATATACTTTAACACATTTTAATTAAGTAGGCACTTATAATAAGTATATAAAAAATGTCGATAAGCGTAACGCGAGCGCCTCAACAGGCTCGCCTGTTTGCTTCCACCTGCTTTTTTTCCCCACAATTTGATTTGTCCGTTTGCTTTTCAATATACCCAGATTATGCCATGTGTGACTGAACTCTTTTCCACTTTGCCAAGGCCCTGTGTCCTAGTGTTTGTCCCTAAGCGTGCCATGTTAGGTTTTTTTTGTTTTTTGTTTTGTTTTTTTTTGCAAAATATTAAACCCATCATATCTAACATAAATTATGAAATTGTTATTTTTTATTCTATATCAACTTCTTAGGACAATCAACACCAACCAGGAAAAAAAAACAAAGTGTCTATATTATATGTATCTATATATAAGTTAATCCAATGATTCGGACATTTTTTTCCCTTTTGTGTATGGGTGGTGCTTTGTAAACTTCTTTTCTTTCATATGTTTAGTTCGTCAAATCTTTTCTCAGGTATTAATTAATTAATAATAATATTTTTTTCCGCGTTTTTTTTCCCTTGCTTTATACCTTTCTTGCACTTTTTATCTTTATCTTTTCCCCTTTGCCGGTTGGACATTTTGAGCGCCAATATTGAATTTGTGACTTTTTTCTTTCATAAATTTGCTTGTTTACTTCTAGGTGAATATGATTAGGAGATAATATCATTAAATAAAATAATAACTCTTATAGTTCAGTTATTAAAAAAATTTCTTAATTTAACAAATATATGATGTAACTAATGTACAAATACATGCATAAAAGATAAGAAAAGAAAAAAATAGGAATAGAGATTTAAGAGCAAGAAAATATAGTAATAGAGCAAGTAGAAAAATAAGAGAGGGAACAAATATTGAGATAAAAATTACAATATAGAAAATAAAAGCCTTAGGAAAAGGGTGTTTGGCATTAGAACCAATTTTGTGGTTAACAAATAATGTAAAGCTCCAACATACTATAGAAAAAATTAAAAGGTTGCTACAACATAAAGCTCTAATATGCTGTAGTGTTTTGAACCAAAAAACTAGTTCTAACCATCCTTATCAAACACTCACAGAGATTGAGGGGGAAAAAAAGAGAATATATATATATATTTTTTTTTTTTTTGAGGGTAGGAAAAAAAATATGAGAGAGTACATAATAATTAATTGATATGGTTTGACATTTAAAATTTTAAAAATCCATCAATTAATAATTCAATTTTTTGGTTGGTAGATATTATCTACAATAAAATTAATCTCAGTATTATCTTTTATCTATCTCCATTTCTTTTTTGTATTTCCATGAAACGAAGAAAGAAAATTGTTATCAAGTATTCTTAAAAAAGGGCCAATTTGTTGAAGCATAAGTATACCAATACAAAGTATGCATTATGTAAATTCAAATATATAGATTAATTTTTTTAAAAAAAAAGATTGAAACAAAGGTCATCCACCCCTACCTTCAAATTTATGTATATATATACATATATATGGGTGTAGTTTTAATGGTTAAGTGTCCAATGGGTACCGTTATTATTACTTATTTAATTTAAACTTGATGGTTGTAATTGTTGGAAAACTATACGCAGCGGAATTTTAAAATTTTTAAATCAAAGTTTTTTTTTCAAATAATAAGTTTGACATGCTAAGTATATAAATTAATATAAGATCTTATGTACCTCTTTTGTATACTCATGACTACAAAAAATTTGAATAGAGAAGAATGTTTTGGAAGAGCCTTAACTAATTGGTCTTCCTTACTATTCTCTTTCCACGACCGGAGTATAAGTGGTCACATGTCGTTCAGTATTTCATCCAGTGATGCTCCTTCTAACTATTTGAGAATACCTAGAGCTAAGGTTCGAGATGTTGAACAATATTTCTTCGGGAGTTTCAAAGTTTGAGGAGCACACTCCTAATACATGGAGTAAGGATCCAATTCAAGTTTCAATCGGGCCGGTTACAAGGGCTAGAGCTAAAAGATTCAAAGAAGATCTTAATGGGCAGATTCAACAAATTTGGACTAAGGTTGGATTACCAAGATTCAAGCATTGGAGTGATTTAGAAGTTTCCTATTCAAGATCACGCCTCATTATTCAAGCACCCCAATTCAACCAATTGAAGAATAAAGAAGTATCCCTTATCAACAATTGAAGAATAAAGAAGTTTCCTTTGCAACTAGTTTCCCGTTTTAAGTAGTTTCCTTATTCCAAGTTGAGAAGTTTCCTTTTACTATTTGGATAGTTTCCCATTTGGTTAGTTTCCTATTTGGTTACTTTCCCATTTGATTAGTTTCCCATTTAATTAGTTTCTTGAATATGGAATAGTTTCCTATTTTGTTAGTTTCTTGATTATAGAAAAGGTGCCAATTAGCTTCTCAATTTTGGAGTAGGCGTGTAAGTCGGTTAGGAAATTAGGTAATTTCTTTTTCTTTTAATTTCTAGATTTCTTGTTTCCTTTTTTTTTAAGGGTTTGGGGCTTTTTTTAGGGGTTGATTACAAGTTGCCAAATTTGTTAATTATCTTGTATTATAAATAGCCATTTGGCTCAATGAAATAATACACAACTCAGATTTTTATTTAAACTTTGTGAGATCAATTTCTCCTTGTTTTCTTTGAGAACTTTTTGAACTTATTGGAATTTCCTTGGTGTTCATCTTCGACTTATCAGTCAAACATTTATTTGATTGTGGCGTTTTCATTATACCAAGGTTCTTACTTTACTATAAGCAACGGGTTGCGGTTTCATATAAACTTGTTTCTAAACGATCTTGGAGACTTAGTTGATTCAAGGGTCTCTTTACTTTCTTGGCGGGGTTTGTATCATTTGGTATTCAAAGCTCAGTTGTAGTCTTAGGTTTGCCTATCCTTTTTTTTTTCTCTTTTCTTTTGTTGAAATTCGAGTTCCCTTCCTTAGAAATTCCAATTTATTATTCAAAAAAAAAAAATCCGTCCAAAAAGAAAAGACAACAAAAAAAAAAGTAAAAAAAAAAGACATAAAAAAGCATTTAAAAATGTTAATCTTACATTTTTCAGTTTCGATCTTACATCTTAATTCCTAACTATTACATTCTTACATCAATTTCTTACATTCCCATTCTTACATTCTTGCTTCAGTTCTACTTTTTAATTCCCAATTTCTAATTCTTTTGCACAATTTTGAAATCTTTAAGTCCGTGTTATAGCCCTTTTCTCTAGCCACATAAATCTGAATTTTTCTTAGCAAGTTGTTGGTGAATAGTTACAAGAAATTTTGATATTGTTTGATTAGTTTGATAAGAAACTATAGAGAATTACTAAGAGTAGAAAAAGGAAAGAGTGGTGAGCATATAAGAGGGTTAAAGCCAATTATATTTGTGGGAAAACACGAGCATAATTAAGCAAATCTTTTTTTTTTTTTTGAGTGAAACATGTAAGGGAGAGTATAAGGTCCTTTTCTTCTTCTTTCTTCTTTAACTTTGTTTTGCAGCCATGTCACGCCCCAAAATTAAGGGAGTAAGTGGCAGATTAATTAAATTAAATAAAATAAATTATGTAGAAACCGCCATTTTAAAAGATATTAACCATCAATTATAATAATATGAAGTTGTTAAAAATTCCTAACGATTGTTTATAAGATGCATGGAAGCGAGCGCGTGACTGGGAAAATATTAAATAAACAAACATCATTGGGCCTCACCGGACCCACTTTAGAGTGCACACATAGTACTAGCAATATTAAATACAATACCATAGTCCAAAGAAAGTTAAGTAGGTTAAAACATTACATGCCTTGTTTACAGATATCCTAGGAAATAGTAATCTAACCCTATTGTTTCTTCCCGGTTCTTCAATCCTCCCTATGTTGAGTTCCACCTAGAAGGGGGGGAAAGTTTTTAAAACAAGAAAGATGTGAGCGAATGGCCCAGTAGGATTAAGTCTTCAAAAACATTTTAAATCAAGCATGTATATTCATAATTAAATAAAAGCTAGAACATGGGACAGATAAATAAACAAATAACAAAGTGAAACTGGATATTTCTTATTCATACCAATTAATTCTTTATTCATTTATAGATAGTCTCATTATAGCATAGGCAAAGCCATATGAATCACCACCGAAGTGGCTTAGCTGGGTTTTGAGACTTGCCCCTAAGGTCACGCTCCCCACGACCCGATCTCTGTTCATGGCATCATCCCCTATAATATCATTCCGGATAGTACCAACTGACACATCCGGTGCCACATCATAATCGTGTCTCTTTTACTGAACATTCTCATTATATTCATTATGATCATTCATTATTTAGCCAATAATGAAAATATACAATAAACCTCATTCATATAAAACATTTAAGAAGGAAAATTTCTTTGTAGGCAATCCTGTTTAAAATCATGGCTACCAAAGAAAGGGGATAGAAATCCTACCTCGATATCTCATACTAAAATTCGACACCGCAGTTCGGATCCACTATATGTTAGCTCCATAGAACCACGAACAACCTTAGATAGGAACTAAATTTATCAATCCCTAGCGTAAGGTATTTTACATCCCTAAACTATCTCATGGTGTTTTAGTATGCTTTTAGTACCCACAAAATCATTCTATAAGGTTGAAATCTTGTTCTAGGTTTTAAACAGTAAAAACGGGCGAAAAAGATCATCTTTCACAAAACTCAATCGGCCTGTTGGAACCCCTGGTTCGGCCTACCGATCAACCAAGACCGGCCTACCGAACTGACCCAGGTTTAGCCTACCGACTAGATGAATCTAGCCTACCGAACTAGAAAAATATGGGAGGGCCGAGACTTCGATTCTCGGCCTCCCCAAGCCAAAAATCAAATCAAAACCTGTTTTTTCGAATCCCAGAGCATATATAATGATCATAAATGATAAACAAACACAATAGAACACTTTAAAACACATTTAGACAAGATTTACATAGAAATTTTCAAGGAAACCCAAAAATGGAGAAAAAGGGAAAAACTTGATTCAATCCAAATTTCATGAAATCAAGCCTGGATTTTGAACGATTCAAGTCCTACCAACTTAGATTAGGAGCTTCCTAAGCTCAAGAAACTCCGATTACATCGTTTTAGAGAAATTGGAGAATTTGGAACAAAAATTTGTAATTCAAAAAACAATAAAACTAACCTTGAATTTGAAGCTTTAAATCGGCTTGTGGAAGCCCAAATCATGTTCCTCACCTCCTAATCCAGCTCAGAATAAACCCCAAATTCAAAGATTCAAAATCAAAATGAAGAGAGGATGAGAAAGAGAGAGGGTAGCGTGGGAGAGAGGGAAAAGAAGGGAGAAAGAGAGAGAGACTGAGAGAATGAGTGAGAGGGAGAGTGAAGGGGGAAATAAATAGAAAAGTGAGGGAAGCAAAACCATGTTCCTAGCACAAGGTTTTTTTTTTTTTTTTGAAATTGGGACACACTAGGCATTTGACAAATTGTTTTATTCAAAAATAAAAAATGACGTACAAAATAATTAAAATGGGACAAATTAAAATACCATAAAATACTCAAATTAAGTTCAAATTTACATTAAAGTATACTAATCCACCATTTAAACACCAATTATACCTAATTAGATTTTCTGGGTGTTACAACTCTCCAACCCTAATGGAAATTTCGTCCTCGAAATTAAATGTCGAATTAAAAACAAAACAAATGAGGGTACAACTCTCTCATAGTCGACTCTAATTCCTAAGTCACTTCATTAGCCCCGTGATGCTGCCACACAACTTTCACTAGGGGTATTTCACGACGTTGTAAACTTATTACTTTTCGATCAATAATTTGAACTGGCACCTCCTCGTAAGTCGTGTCTTCCTAAACTTGCATATCATAAAAAGAGATAATCTTGCTCGGTTCGGGCAGACATTTCTAAAGCATTGACACATGGAACACATCATGAACATGAAAAAGCTCGAGAGGAAGGTCAAGGAGATAAGCTACTACACCTATACGTTGAGTGATCTCAAATGGTCCGATATACCTCGGCGCAAGTTTCCCACTTACACCGAAACATGTTAAGCCCTTGCACGGTGAAACTTTTAGAAGAACAAAATCCCATTCCTCGAATTCCAAAGGTCGACGCTCCTATCTGTATAGCTCTTTTGCCTGCTCTAGGCAGCCCTTAACCGATCATGGACTACGGTGACCTTTTTGTTGCTATCACAAATCTCATTAGGTACAAGAACTACTCTGTCTTCTGGCTTTGGCCAACATATTGGTGAACGACACGGCAGTCCATAAAGTGCTTCGAATGGTGCCATCCTGATGCTGGCCTGATAATTGTTATTGTATGCGAACTCTATTAAATGAAAATACTTCTTCCAATTTTCGCTAAAGTCTAAGACGCACACATGTAACATATCCTCAAGGATCTGAATAGCTCGCTCTAATTGTCTGTCAGTCTGAGGATGAAAGGCTGTGATAAAGTTCAAGTCTATGCCCAAAGCCTCTTGAAAACTCCTCCAATACTTGGCATTAAACTGGGTATCTCTATCAGAAGTGATGGACAAGGGAACTTCGTGCAACCTTACGATATTCTGCAAACACAGCTCTCCCAGAATACGCCTCGAACATGTCGACCTAAAAGAAATGAAATGCACTGATTTTGTCAACCTGTCAACGATAACCCAAATCATGTCTTGCCTTTGTTCTGTCCTCGATAACCTGCTAAGGAAATCCATCGTGATATGCTCCCACTTCCACCCAGAATGGGAAGTGGTTGAAGCTGACCAGCGGGCTTTTGATGCTCAGACTTTACCTAGAGACAAGTCACGCACTTAGCCATGTAGTCATGGACATCCCTCTTCATGCCTCTCCACCAATACTGTCTTTTCAAATTGCGGTACATCTTTGCACTCCACGGATGAATGGCAAACTAAAACTTATGAGCTTCATCCATTACGACTTTCATCACGTCCTCGATTGCAGGCACTGCTAGGCATTCCCTGAAATATAGAGACCCATCTATATGAATTCTCCATTCTTCAAATTGCTCCCCGTTCTAGATCTGAGTCCATATTCCCTGAAGGTGTTGGTCCAACCACTGATTTTGCTTTATCATCTGGACAAAAGCTGGAGTCGTTTCCATATGGTACACTGAAACTTGATCGCCATCATCGTGGCATTGCAGTTCCATACTCACTTACTGTAGTGTCTCTCCTCTAGTCTTCAAGTGCTAAACATGCAAGAAATCCTAAAGCTTTCCTACTTAGCACATCTGCGACTATGTTGGCCATACCTGGATGATACTGCAATGTGAAATCGTAGTCTTCCATATACTCCATCCATCTTCGCTGTCTTAGATTCAAATCTCTTTGCGTGAACAAATACCTCAAGCTCTTATGATCCAAGAAAACCTAAAAAGTTGCTCCATACAAGTAACATCTCCAAATCTTCAAGGTGTAAATCACTGCTGCAAGCTCCAAATCATGCATGAGATAATTCTACTCATGAGGCCTTAATTGCTACGATCCATAAGCTACAACTCGCCCATGCTACATCAGGATCAACACGCGTCCGAGTTTGAGTCCCGATGCATCGGTGTAGACCTCATAAGATTCATCACTGCTCGAAATAATCAAGACTGGAACTAAACTCAACCGACCTTTAAACTGTTTGAATGCGTGCTCACAATCCTTATCCCATTCGAACCTAACATTCTTCCTGATCAGCGGTGTCAATGGGGTTGCTATCTTAGAAAAATCCTTCACAAACTTCCTGTAATACCCTACAAGTCCCAAGAAGCTACGGATTTCAGCCACGTTCCTTGGTTGTTCCCACTGCACTATAGCCTCAATCTTAGATGGATCTACTGAGATGCCCTACTTGGAGATAATATGTCCTAGAAACTTGACCTTAGTTAACCAGAACTCACACTTTTCCTTTTTAGCGTACAGCTGGTGTTCTTGCAAAATCTATAGCACTATCCTAAGGTGTTGCTCATGCTCCTCCCAGGTCTTAGAATAGATTAGTATATCGTCAATAAACACAATCACAAATCGATCTAAATAAGGCCTAAAAATCCTATTCATTAGATCCATGAAAGCTGCTGGAGCGTTCGTCTGCCCAAACGGCATCACTAGAAACTCAAAGTATCCATACCGAGTCTTGAAGGCAGTCTTGGGAATATCCTCTTCCCTAATCCTGAGCTGGTGGTATCCAGACTGCAAATCTATCTTCGAAAAATATCGAGAACCTCCTAATTGGTCAAATAACTCATCGATTCTAGGTAGTGGATACTTATTCTTTACAGTGACTCTATTTAGCTGTCGGTAATCAATACATAACCAAAGGGTACCATCGTGCGTTTTGGCGAACAAAATTGGTGCACCCCATGGCGATGTACTGTTTCGAATATACCCCTTATCTGCTAGTTCCTGTAGCTGTTCCCTAAGTTCCTTCATTTTTGTCGGCGCCATCCGATACGGTGCTATGGAGATTGGAGCAGTCTCGGGAAACAACTCAATGCTAAACTCAATTTCTCAATGCGGTGGTAATCCTAATAACTCATCGGGAAAAACATCGTCAAATTCATCAACCACTGGTATCGCTATATTCCTTCTTGTTGCGTTAGACTCTTCTTCAAGATCCAAGAGAAGTGCATAACAAACCAAATTCCTTCATCCTCTAAGACACGGTTTCATAAGTCGTTCACTCATTACCCGATCATTACCGCCCTGGTAAGTGATCAGTATCCCCCAATGTTACTCTTCTAAGTTGACAGTCAACTAAAGCATTGTACCTGGACAACCAATTCATTCCTAAAATCACATCATATGATCTCATGGGGATTACAATCAAATCACTTTTTAGAGTCTCACCCCCAATAACTATCTTACTGGATTTACATACATAGTTCACACAAACCTACCCCAAAGGTGAGGAAATCATCAAAGGCTCATTAAATTCCTTTGTTTCTAAACCCAAGGCATGTACAAAAGAACTCGAGATGAGGGAATGAGTGGCACCAGTATCAAATAGAACATGGGCTAAAGATTGGAAAACTAAGATCATACCATCAACCACTGCATGGCTGGTTTGAGCATCCGAACTCCCTGATGTCATGGTGTGGATCTGAGCTGGAGACTTCCCTTGTCCCTTGTTGTTATTGCTGGGTCCCAGATTAGCTGGTCGATATTGTTACGGTGAAGGTGATTGTACACTAGCTGTACTTGGCACGCGATACTGTGGAGTGTTCTGCTAAAAACCTTATTGTTGATGCCCTTGTGTCGAGTACTGCATCTGTTGTAGAGTGGACTGATGAAAAGGCTACTAAGGAAGAACTGAAAACTGACCTTGAAACTGACGACTTGCACCCTCTCCAACCTAGAATCCCTATCGAGCATTCCTAATTGGGCAATTTCTCTTGATGTGTAATGGCTGCTGGAAATAATGACAATGAAAACTATAGGGGTTACTACGTCCGCTGCTCGACGAACTACTACTCCCACTGCTAGCATTTCCTTGCTGGTTCTTCATTTGGACTTGGCGGCTACTACTATTTCTTCGATTACTCCTCTAGAGCCCTCCTAAAGTCCTTGCATGATTTCACTATAAAGAGCGTGTTCACTTTCCACAAAAATTGCTGAAGATACTAACCCACCAAAATTTTAAAGTCGCAAGGCCACTACTTGCCGTCGGATAAATGCCTTAAGTCCGTCTTGGAATTTAATACATTTCTCCTGTTTAGAAGCCACAGCGGATGGAGCAAACTTAGCCAACTCATTAAACTTAGCCTCATATTCTCGAACCGTCATATCACCCTGCTCTAATCGATAAAACTCGGTAACCTTTTGATCCCTGTATCCCAATGGAAAGTAGCGCTCAAAGAACAGCTCCTTAAATCTGTCCCAACTAATGTTTCTAGCATTTTCCAAACGTTTCACTTATTTCCACCATGTATTGGCACTACCTTCCAACTTATAAGCTGTGAAATCAACACGATACTCCATCGGTACTCTAAGAGTGTCCAAGTGCTTTACTATTGAATCCAACCAATATTCAGCGATCTATGGGTCCCCATTTCCATCAAAAGTCAAAATAGATACACGATGAAACTCTTTAAAGTACGTATATCGACGACTCGCCTTAGAATCCTCAGGCCTAGCCCTTACAGCCATCTATCGAAAAGCGACAAACATAGCTCCCATTAGGCCTTCCTCATCTGCAGCAGTTGGACGACGGCTTGATGTTATTCTCTTAGTTTTGAAAACAAAATTGGACTATTAGTGGTTTCTTATCGCCGTACCTATGTGTGCACAATTTCTAAGGTTCATAAACCTAGGGCTCTAATACCAATTTGTCACACCCCAAAATTAAGGGAGTGATGTGGCGGATTAATTAGATTAAATAAAATAAATTATGTAGAAACCGCCATTTTAAAAGATATTAACCATCAATTATAATAATATGAAGTTGTTAAAAATTCCCAACGATTGTTTATAAGATGCATGGAAGTGCGTGCGTGATTGGGAAAATATTAAATAAACAAACACCATTGGTCCCCACCGGACCCACTTTAGAGTGCACACATAGTACTAGCAATATTAAATACATTATCACAATCCAAAGAAAGTTAAGTAGGTTAAAACATTACATGCCTTGTTTATAGATATCCAAGGAAATAGTAATCTAACCCTGTTGTTTCTTCCCGATTCTTCAATCCTTCTTATGCTGAGTTCCACCTAGAAGGGGGGGGGGGGGGGGGGAGATTTTAAAACAAGAAAGATGTGAGCGAAGGGCTAAATAGGATTAAGTCTTCAAAAACATTTTAAATCAAGCATGTATATTCATAATTAAATAAAAGCCAGAACATGGGATAGATAAATAAACAAATAACAAAGTGAAACTAGATATTTCTTATTCATACCAATTAATTCTTTATTCATTTATAGATAGTCTCATTATAGCATAGGCAAAGCCACATGAATCACCACCGAAGCGGCCCAACTAGGTTTTAGGACCTGCCCCCAAGGTCGCGCTCCCCATGACCCAATCTCTATTCATGGCATCATGCCCTATAATATCATTCCGGACGGTACCAACTGACACATCTGGTGTCACATCATAATTGTGTCTCTTTTACCAAACATTCTCATTATATTCATTATGATCATTCATTATTTAGCCAATAATGAAAATATACAGTAAACATCATTCATAGAAAACATTTAAGAAGGAAAATTTCTTTGTGGGCAATCCTATTTAAAATCGTGGCTACCAAAGAAAGGGGATAGAAATCCTACCTCGATATCTTGTACCGAAATTCGACACCATAGTTTCGAACCGCTATACGTTAGCTCCATGGAACTACGAACAACCTTAGATAGGAACTAAATTTATCAATCCCTAGCGTAAGGTATTTTACATCCCTAAACTATCTCATGGTGTTTTAGTATGCTTTTAGTACTCACAAAATCATTCTACAAGGTTGAAATCTTGTTTTAGGTCTTAAATAGTGAAAATGGCCAACAAAGATCATCTTTCACAAAGCTCAGTCTGCTTGCGGGACCCCTGGTTTGACCTGTCGGCCAACCAGGACTAGCCTGTCGAACTGGCCTAGATTCAGCCTACCGACCAGATGAATCTGGCCTACCAAACGTATGAATCTGGCCTATCGAACTGGAAAAATATGGGAGGGCCGAGACTTCAATTCTCGGCCTCCCTAAGCCAAAAATCAAATCAAAACCTGTTTTTTCAAATCCAGAGCATATATAATGATCATAAATGATAAACAAACACAATAGAACACTTTAAAACACATTTAGACAAGATTTACATAGAAATTTTCAAGGAAACCCAAAAATGGAGAAAAAGGGAAAAACTTGATTCAATCCAAATTTCATGAAATCAAGCCTAGATTTTGAATGATTTAAGTCCTACCAACTTAGATTAGGAGTTTCTTAAGCTCAATAAACTCCGATTAAATCGTTTTAGAGAAATTGGAGAATTTGGAACGAAAATTTGAAATTCAAAAAGCAATAAAACTAGCCTTGAATTCAAAGCTTTAAATCGGCTTGTGGAAGCCCAAATCATGTTCCTTACCTCCTAATCCAGCTGAGAATAAACCCCAAATTCAAAGATTCGAAATCAAAATGAAGAGAGGCAGAGAAAGAGAGAGGGCAGCGTGGGAGAGAGGGAAAAGAAGGGAGAAAGAGAGAGAGACTAAGGGAATGAGTGAGAGGAAGAGTGAAGGGGGAAATAAATAGAAAAGTGAGGGAAGCAAAACCGTGTTCCTAGCACAAGGTTTTTTTTTTTTTTTTTTTGAAATTGGGGCACACTAGGCATTTGACAAATTGTTTTGTTCAAAAATAAAAAATGGTGTACAAAATAATTAAAATGGGACAAATTTAAAATACCATAAAATACTCAAATTAAGTTCAAATTTACGTTAAAGCATTCTAATCCACCATCTAAACACTAATTATACCTAATTAGATTTTCTGAGTGTTACAAGCCAACATGTCTAACATTAAGGACAAAAATACTACTGGAGAGGTGTCGGGGGAGGTTGATCCAAAGATGTTAATGGAGGGTTTAATAGGTGAGTTGTGGAGGATGTTTGAAGTGGAGATAGAGCAAGTTCATGAACAGATAGATAGCATTGAAAATGCATAGCCACAAATTATACCTAATGTGTGAAGGAGAGAGAGAATACAACCTAGGGGAGGGAGAGTTGAGGATGAAGAGTATTTTGGGGAAGGTTTTGAGGAAGAAGATGACTAGGATTCAATTGTGACCAATAGGACTAGAAGACATGGGGGGAAGCTTAGAGAAGCTAGGATCTAGGAATATAATAATTTGGGTAGTATTAAGATAAAGATTTCGTTGTTTCAAGGAAAGAATGATCCTGAGGTGTACCTTGAGTAGGAGAAGAGGGTGGAGTTAGTTTTTTATTGTCATAATTATTCAAAGTTTAAAAAGGCTAGTTTGGTAGCCATAGAATTTTTAGATTATATGATTGTTTGGTGGGATCAATTAATACTAAATAAGAGAAGAAATAAAGAGTGTCCAATAAAAACATGGGAGGAGATGAAAACCATGATAAGAAGATGCTTTGTTCCCAACCATTACTACCAAGAGTTGTACCAGACACTAGTACAAAATGTAGATTCCACAACGGTTTATAACCTTTGTAAAAAAATTTCACGACAGTTAAAAACCATCGTGGAAACTTCTATCGTGGAATAATAATGAGTTTTCACGACGGTTTTTTACCATCATGTAATAGAATAATTGACGCGCGAGATTGGTGGAGTGCAAATTTTCCATGACGGTTTTTTGTGAAAACCGTCATGGAAGCTCTGCCTTCCATGACAATTTTTCACCAAAACCGTTGTGGAAGCTCCGCATTTCACGACGGTTTTGGTAAAAAACTGTCGTGGAAATTTGGTTTTTTTGAAAAAAAATTCTCCCGTAGTTTTAATTTCCCACGGGATGGCCAGTCCCGTGTGTTATCCATTACATCAAGGCCCTAATTACATACAATAATTGTTGTATATTAAAAATTGCATTGTATTTATAAGATCATTTTACATTTGAGCTATTTTGAGCACTTTGTTAATCTACAATGACGTGTACCTATCTAAAAAGCACAAACCTATTTACAAATTGTACCCACTCTAATCTAACTTCATGTATATCTGTATGTATATAAAAATCTTTTTTCCCTAAGGCTTGTATACCACTTGTAATTATATCCCGCATGAAACATAGAATAAAAAAACCACATTTTATGTTTTCTTGTTGTCTTGGACACTTACGTTTAGAATATAACGTTTCGTTCGGTCGGTTTGTGATGTCGATTCCCGCTTGAAGCTTCCAATCGTTAAGCGCCCTAATAATGTATCATGTTTAAATAATAAATAAATTAATAGACGATACAATTATGTGAGAGTAAAAACAGTTAATTTTGTAAGACAATATTAATACTTATAATCTTGTGACTGATAAGAAATCCTCATGTGGTGGGTGTCCGAGGGGGTCAAACCAATATACTTGGTCCTCCCATGGCGAAATAAGTCCTAACATCCAATGTTGTCCAATGTTGTATGGTAGGAAGAATAATTTCCCCCTCGGTGCTTTAGCTAATAGGTGGAGGAGTGATGTGGCACGCTCTCTATGATCACTCTGCAGGTCTCTTGCAGCACTTGAAACAATGGCAGGAGATATGAAGCCGAAATTTTACGCCATGCCTTGAAGTTCACAATATTTCGTCAAAAAACTACAATAAAAAATATTACAATGATTTTTGTTAAAACACCTTACAACTCTACGTATATATTTAAAATATTGAAATAAGGCTGGAGTTATCACTTGAGGTATACGAGGATACAATTTGCCTCGATTTCTTTGAAGCTGATGAAGTCGTAAACGTCTTCATACCCCACATAGATAGGAAAATCATTGCCAGTGACATTTACCGGTATTGGGCACTGAATGATCGACCCATCATGCATGAAAGAATGTGCGTATAGAGCTAACTGTACAAATTCTTGAGGTACTGAAGCGAAGTTAAATGCACGCAGGTGCTCATTAGCAATGGTTTGTCCTTGGCGTTGTTGAACCTCAAGTTGTGATTCTCTTACTTTTAGAGAGCTTTTCTTTTTTTTGTCATTTCTTTCCGCTTAGATCTTGGGGAACATGGCTAGGTGCCCGACTCGTCTTTGTCAATGTGATAACTTCAACTAATCTTTTCGGCCATGCGATAAAGCTTCCTACTGCTTCACCCACAGTTGTTGCTTCAAGTGTTGGAACAGGCAATTCAGCTATTCTAACTTTGATGGTAGTGATGCTAACACACACGTTCTCTTCCTCTAATAGTCGTCCATGAGCTGTATCAGTTGGAAGGCTCTCCATCCACACCTTCTCAAGTGCAACAAGTGTACACCCACCATTAACTCTATCCTCAACAAAGAGCCTACATTATTCGGGCCCTTGACGAAGAGGTGACAATTGGACTTCTGGAACTTTTGGAGCTTCTGCTACAGTATTGGGAGGGTTATAACTAGCTTTGAAGCTGTTGCGTTGTGATATGCTATCATCCGTCGACTTAGCACGTCCTTGGGAAACGAGCTCAATCACAAGACTTTAGAGTTTTGCAATCTCCATCTGCATCTTCGACATTTAAGAATTCAATTTTGATGATCCTGGCTGGAGGTCGAAGTATTGAGACCGCTTCACAAACTTTGATTGACTGTGAACACGTCCTGAATGTTCCGGTTTCCCTAGTGCCCTCGTCAAAATGTCATCATTATCGACCGATTGGAAGCTCCCTTGACTTTATTGCGTTGTGTATTCATCCTATACAAGAACAATACAACCATGTTATTCAAGCAATCATTCATCCGCCCACAGTAAAATACAAATTAATTGTTCGTATTCAGTAGACTTACAATCAAGGTGGAAATCTCTGCTACTTTTGGATTTTTAAACTGGCCATCGGGACCTTGACATGATTTTACCCATAACTCCTCCCGTGTTGGTTGCACGCCTGTCTTTGCAAACTGTGTTACGCTATGTTAGTAACATAATAATGTAGCAATAATTGATATACGTAGTTTAAGTTAATTAGTAACATACCATGGATTGCTCGAGCTCTCTATATCCCACTCGGCCAACCATAGAGCAATATTCATTTTCTGCTCTAATTTTCCTTACATTTGATGATAGCAGTTGGAAATCACTAGAACGTCGATACCTCACAAAAGCTTCCCAATCTTCATCGTTTATAGAGGGGTAATAGTGTGCTACCGTAGGAGGCCATTTATATATATTTACATCCTCCTCCGGAATGGAAAGGTATGGCTATACAAAGGTAACATAGAGGTCGGATCTGAACCCCTTTGCTAATTCGCCGCAAACCTTTAAAGCCCTTTTCCTATACCAATCCTCAATTGTGAAAGCTTCGTATATCTCTCTCCAAATCAGATATTTTACTCCTTCTAAATCCTTAGACCTCCAATCTTTTGTCCATATTGGAACGTGCTCTGTCCTAAGGACTCCGATCCAACTGCTTAATTCATGACCGGGTGCACCTTCCGGTTGGCCTTTCGAATCAAAAGTCACTTCAATTCTTAAACCATTCTTTCTCATCCGATGAATTTTTTTCATTGATGTTGACCTTCGGTCAAAGTCTACTTTTGGATCAAAATCGGTTCGCCTTCGTGGCTTACTGCGATTGTTTCCCTTGCTATATTGCGTTGCAGATAAAGTGCAGCCTTCGTACTCCTTCTCATACTTGTCACTATCGAATTCGCGAGACATTGTACCTATGCAACGTATTCAAAAACTAAATATACATACTAATATTAATCACAAACTACACAAATTCACATACTAATATCATGACTTGTACAATTTCACATAATTTTCCTCTAATAGACATATTGACATATTCACCACAAATTGCACAACTTTCCATCTTCACATATTCAGAAGCTTACATATTGACATAATTTCACGTAATCAAATCTTAACATATTCACAATTGCACATTTTCAACAATACTTTTCACATATTCATATAATTTCACATAATTACACATATTCAAAAGTTTACACATATTTACAATTACATATATAATTTCATAAATTGTACATATTCACATAATTTCACATGTTCAATATATTGACATAT
>CAMOHE010049335.1:20922-45678 GCA_946598075.1 Artocarpus hirsutus
CCCTCTCCAACTTGGAATCCCTATCGAGCATTCCTAATTGGGCAATTCGTCTTGACGTGTCCTGGTTGCTGACAATAATGACGATGGAAACTATAGGGGTTACTACGCCCGCTGCCTGACGAACTATTACTTCCACTGCTAGCATTTCCTTGCTGGTTCTTCATTTGGACTTGGCGGCTACTATTATTCCTTCGATTACTCCTCTAGGGCCCTCCTGATGCCCTTGCATGATTTTCACTATAAAGAGTATGTTCACTTTCTACAAAAAATTGTTGAAGATACTAACTCACCAAAATTTTGAAGTCGCAAGTCCACCACTTGTCGTCGGATAGATGCCTTAAGCTCGTCGTAGAATTTAATACATTTTTCTCACTCAGAAGCCACAACAAATGGAGCAAACTTAGCCAACTCATTAAACTTAGCCTCATATTCTTGAACCATCATATCATCCTACTCTAATCGATAAAGCTTGGTAACCTTCTGATCCCTGTACCCCAACAAAAAGTAGCACTCATAGAACAGCTCCTCAAATCTATCTTAGCTAATGTTTCTAGCATTTTCCAAACGCTTTGCTTGTTTCCACCATGTATTGGCACTACCTTCCAACTTATAAACTACAAAATCAATACGAAACTCTATCAGTACTCCGAGAGTGTCTAAATGCTTTACTATTGAATCCAACCAATATTTAGCGATCTACAAGTCCCCGTTTCCATCAAAAATTGGAATAGATGCGCGACGGAACTCTTTAAAGTACGTATGTCGGCGATTCACCTCAGAATTCTTAGGCCTAGCCCTCGTGGCCATCTACCGAAAGGCGGCAAACATAGCTCTAATCAGGCCTTCCTCATCTATAGGATTTGCATCTACAGCAGCTGAATGACGCCTTGGTGCCATTCCCTCACTTCTGAAAACAAAATTGGACTATTAGTGGTTTCTCATTGCTGTACCTATGTGTGCACAATTCCCAAGGTTCATAAACCTATGGCTCTGATACCAATCTGTCACACCCCAAAATTAGGGGAGTGACGTGGCAGATTAATTAGATAAAATAAAATAAATTATGTAGAAATCAATACTTTAAAAGATATTAACATTAATTATAATAGTAAGAAGTTAACGATTATTGATAAAGATGCATGGATGTGAGTACGTGAATGAAAAAAATATTAAATAAACAAACACCATTGGGCCCACCGATCCACTTTAGAGTTCACATATAGTACTAGCAATAGTAAATACATGACCATAGTCCAAAGAAGGCTAAGTAGATTAAAACATTACATGCCTTATTTACAGATATCCTAAGAAATAGTAACGTAATCCTTTGTTTCTTTCCAGTTCTTCAATCTTCCCTACGTTGAGTTCCACCTAGAAGGGGGGAAGTTTTAAAACAAGAAAGATGTGAGCGAAAGGCTCAGTAAGATTAACTCTTCAAAAACATTTTAAATTAAACATGTATATTCATAATTAAATAAAAGCCAGAACATAGGACAAATAAATAAACAGATAACAAGGTGAAAGTGGATAAATCTTATTCATACCAATTAATTCTTTGCTCATTCATAGATAGTCTCATTATATCATAAGCAAAGCCATATGAATCACTACAGAAATGGCCTAGTTGGGTTTTGGGACCTACCCCTAAGGTCGCGCTCCCCATGACCTGATCTCTGTTCATGGCATCATGCTTTATTCTATCATTCTAGACGGTACCAACCGACACATCCGGTGTCACATCATGATTATGTCTCTTTTACCGAACATTCTCATTATATTGATCATTCATTATTTAGCCAATAATGAAAATATACAGTAAACCTCATTCATAGAAAACATTTAAGAAGGAAAATTTCTTTGTGGACAATCCCTTTTTAAAATCATGGCTACCAAAGAGAAGGGATAGAAATCCTACCTCGTTACCTCGTACCAAAGTTTAATACCGTAGTCCCGACCCGCTATACGTTAGCTCCACGGTACCCCAAACAACCTTAGATAAAAACTAAATTTATCAATTCCTAGCTTAAGGTATTCTACATCCTTAAACTATCTCATGGTGTTTTAGCATGCCTTCAAGGTTCACAAGATCATTTGATATGGTCAAAGTCTAGATCTAGGTCTTAAATAGTGAAATTGGGCAAATAGGGTCATTTTTTACAAGGTTCAGTCGGCCTGTAAGAACCCCTGGTTTGGCCTTCCGAACTCCACAATTTGGCCTGCCGACCAACTGGGACCAGCCTGTCGAATTGGCCCAGGTTAGGCCTGCCAATCAGATGAATCTGGCCTGCCGAACTTATGAATTCGGCCTGCTGAATTGAAAAAATATGGGAGGGCTAATACTTCGATTCTTGGCATCCCCATGTCCAAAATCAAATCAAGACCTGTTTTTCCAAGTCCCAAAGCATATATAATGATCATAGATGATAAACAAACACAATAGAACACATTTAAACACATTTAAACAAGATTTACATAGAAATTTTTTAGGAAATCCAAAAATGGAGAAAAAGGTAAAAACTTAATTTAATCCAAATTTCATAAAATAAAGCCTAGATTTTGGTTGATTCAAGTCCTACCAACTTAGATTAAGAGTTTCCTAAGCTCAAGAAACTTCAATCATAACATTTTAAAGAAATTGAAAAATTTAGAACAAATTTTTAAAATTTGAAAAACAACAGAACTAACCTCGAATTAAAGCTTTTAAAATGGTTTGTGGATGCCCAAATCATGTTTTCCACCTCTTAATCCAGCTGAGAATCAAGTTTGAACTCAAAAATTTGAAATCAAAACAAAGAGAGGAAGAGATAAAGAGAGGGTAGCGCGAGGGAGAGAGGGAAAGAGAGAGAGGGAACCGGAGATAGAGTGAGGGAGAGTGGGAGTGTGAGGGAAATACATAGAAAGGGGATAAGTGGTTTTTGTAGAGCAAAACCATGTCCCCAGCACACAGTTTGTAGTTGGGACATATCGGGCATTTAACAAATTGTTTTGTTTCAAGGTTCAAAATAACATATAAAAAGAATAAAAAAATGGAACAAATTTGCAATACCATAAAATACTTAAATTAAGTTCAAATTTACATTAAGATATACTAATCCACCATCTAAAAACACCAATTATGTGTAATTAATTTTCTGGGTGTTACATGAAGGAGCAAATTTCAACATTAATGATGGGGACATTTGTATACGAGATAGTGGCACAACGCACACTATCCTTAAAAGTAAAAGGTACTTCTCAGAACTAAAACCAACAAACGCAATTGTAAATACAATATCCGGTCCTGCAAACTTGATTGAAGGAACTGGTAAAGCCAGCTTCATGCTTCCAAAGAAAACAAAGTTTTTCATAAATGATGCTTTGTTTTCACCAAAATCCAAAAGGAATTTGTTGAGTTTTAATGACATATACCTTCACGGATATGATACTCAGTCTGAGACTGAAGATAATAAAAAATATATGTATATTACTAATTAGATTTCCAAAAAGAAGTACATGTTAGAAAAACTACCAAAGCTTTCCTCGGGACTGTATTACACATATTTAAATGTGACTGAATCACATGTGGTAGTTAAGGAAGATCCTTAGATATTAAATTTTGTGGCATGACCGCTTAGGTCATCCTGGTTCATTAATGATGTGAAGAATTATTGAAAATTCACATAGACATCCATGGAAGGGCCATAAGTTCCTTCAAACAAGCAAAAGTCCATGTGCAGCTTGTTTTCTTGGAAAATTGATTTTGAAACCATCACCAGTAAAAATTAATAATGAATCACCTATGTTTCTTGAATGTATTCAAGGTGATATATGTGGGCCTATTCGCCCACCATGTGGACCATTCAGATATTTTATGGTATTGATAGATGCCTCTAGCAGATGGTCACATGTTTGTTTATTATCAACTCGCAATGTAGCATTTGCGAGATTTCTAGCTCAAATAATCAGGTTATGAGCACAATTTCCTGATTATATAATCAAGAAAGTTAGACTTGCTAATGCTGGTGAATTTACATCCCAAGCTTTCAATGATTATTGTATGTCTATTGGGATTATTGTTGAGCATCCTATTGCTCATGTACATACACAAAATGGTTTGGCTGAATCATTAATTAAGCGTCTCCAGCTTATTGCTAGACCATTAATAATGAGAACAAGGCTTCCTATGTCTGTATGGGGTCATGCAATTTTACATGCTGTGGCATTAATTCGCATCAGACCAAGTGCTTATTATAAATACTCCCGATTACAACTAGCATTTGGTCAAGAACTAAATATTTCTCATTTAAGGATTTTTGGTTGTGCGATATATGTACCAATTGCTCCACCACAATGCATAAAGATGGGTCCCCAGAGAAGACTGGGAATTTATGTCGGGTATGAATCCCCTTCCATCATCAGATATCTTGAGCCTCAAACTGGAGATGTTTTTATGGCATGTTTTGCTGATTGTCATTTTAATGAGACGGTTTTCTTGACATTAGAAGGAGATAAGAAACATTTGGAAAAAGAAATTATATGGTGTGAACCATCTCTATTACATCTTGATCTTTACACAAAATACTGTGAGTTAGAAGTGCAAAAGATTATGCACTTACAAAATATAGCAAACCAAATTCCAAAGGCATTCACAGGTACAAAACGAGTGACTAAATCACATATACCAACTACTAATGCTCCTGCTCGAATTGAAGTCCCAAAAGGACAAATCAAAAATATAGTCATTCATGAGTCTACGACACGCTTGAAGCGTGTTAGGCCAATCGGTTCCAAAGATAAAAATCCTTGGAAGAGAAAAGGAGCTAAAAAACATAATGACCCCAATATGGATGAATATGTTCAAGAAGAAACACAAAATGAGATAAATCTAGAGACTCTTGATGTTGACCAAAACCAGAAAAGTTTAGAAAGTCATGAGATCTTTATTGATTATGTAAATACATGAAGATTGTGGAATCGAAATAAAATAGAGGGTATAAATATAATATTTTCTTACTCAATGGCGTGTGTCATTGAAAATGAGTTTTCTAAACCAAGATCTGTCACTGAATGTAAAAATAGTCACAATTGGTCTAAATGGAAAAATGCTATGTAGGCTGAATTAAATTCGCTTAATAAGCGTAAAGTTTTTGGACCTATTGTTCTCACACCTGAAGCTGTGAGGCCTGTAGGATATAAATGGGTCTTTGTGTAGAAACGAAATGAGAAAAACAAGATTGTAAGATACAAAGCTTGACTTGTTGCACAAGGTTTTTCGCAAAGACCTAGAATTGATTATGAAGAAACGTATTCTCCAGTAATGGATGCAATTATGTTTAGATTTTTAATTAGCCTAGCAGTTTTTGAACATTTAGAAATGCATCTTATGGATGTTGTTAATCAGCTAAACAACTATGCGTCGTTAAGCAATAAAACTATGAGCATGATCATCAGAACCTTAAAAATCATAAAAACATTTTTCTCTCTTGATAAAGGCATTGTTCGAGAGAGATGTTTGAAAAATAATTTTCAAACAATATAAACACTAGCCAAATTGATAACTCTTTTTAAATACATTAAAACCCAAAATGACAATTTAAGGGAGAGAGAGAGAGAGAGAGTGATCTTTTACAATATAAAAATAAAAATAAATATACCGTATAATTTAGCAAAACCTAACCTATAATTACAAGGAAAAAATTATAATTTTTCCAGCCAAAGAAATCACCAGACAATTGTTCTAAAAACAAGATTACAATGCGGACATACCCACATGAATCCAGACTCTTACCCGAATGAAGAAAAGACAAATGACCTGCGTCAAAAGTGGAAGAAACTAGAGAAGATCAAAAACTGGAAAAGAGAGACTTTTTTCTACTTGCATCAAATCAATGGGAGAAAAAGGCACAGATGATTAAAAAACCCCAAAAAAAAAGACTTTTTTTACAAGACTCACATCGACACCAAATCCCTTTGTTAATGCCCTCCTCTTATGAGCCCACATCAGTACGCACCAAAAACGTCCCTTGGAATTTTAATCCTACCTTCTCCTAGAAACACAATCAAGCAAACCACATTAAAATTGATTTCCTAACATGGGCGAAGAAGGAAAGGAAGAAGAGAGAAAGAAGCTGAAGAAGTTTAAAAAAGGTGAGAGAAGATAGAGAAAATTATGGAAGAGGAATAAGCTGACAAGAAGGGTAAATGGAAGAGGATAAATGACGTATAAACTTTCATACAGCAATTTCTCAACCTCCTCTCCAAAGCCTAAATTGCTAACCTCATTCTCAATCCAAATACGGAGACATTGAATATACAATTAAATCGCATTGTTTAGAGTTTAATCTGAATGACTATTTAAGTTCATTAGGCCTTATGATGTACCGTTATTTGATCATAGCAAACCTTGACCACTATGGTCGAGTCTATACATTCGACGCCCTCCTCTCCAATAGATAGCGCATCAAGTATCCCTTCTTTAATAGCTCTGCTATCTCCATCTTTAAAGCCTTGCAATCAATTGTTAGGTACTTAGTGTCCTGATGGAATTCAAAGTACTTGGTCTTGTCTTGAGACTGGTTTTGGAGCATCTTGCTTGGCTGACAAACATAGTCCTGGCCCTCGAGCTCTACAATCAACTCAATCAAGGTAATGTTTACCGCATACCAGGGTGGAGACAAATGCTGCTTGTTTCCCCTCGACGATCCATTGTTGTCTTGCCTTTTCTTGACTCGTTGGGGAGTTCTAATATGATCTCAATGTTCTGGTCTCATCTTGGGTGGTGGTTTTTTTGCTCTTCTATTGGTGGCCCTACTTCTTGCTAGTTCTCACTTAACTCGCTTGTTCTCCTCTTCTAGGTCAACGACCCTTTTGCTCGATCAAAGGTCTCCTAGATGGCCTATGGGTAGTCCAAGAAAATGCTATTTTTAAA
The DNA here is from genome assembly GCA_946598075.1 of Artocarpus hirsutus. Taxonomy (NCBI): domain Eukaryota; kingdom Viridiplantae; phylum Streptophyta; class Magnoliopsida; order Rosales; family Moraceae; genus Artocarpus; species Artocarpus hirsutus. Next base: position 27,830 of record CAMOHE010049335.1, read on the forward strand.
TTAGGACTTATACAGAAGTCCCTTCTTTAATGCTTCCATTGCTGTTCCATCTTCTAAGTTTGAAATATCTAACATTGCCTTGTTGAACCTCTTAATGTAGGCTCACAAGGGCTCTCATTGACCTTGAATGACTCCTCGCAAGTCTCGAGTTGTCTTGCTGATCTTGATGTGAACCAAATATGCTTTAACGAACATGTCTACCAGATCCTCGAAGTTGTCGATCAATTTGAGTTGAAGATTGATGAACTAGTGTAGTGCCGACCCCTTCAAACTCTGTGTAAAGAGTTTGCACGTTATTTAGTCCAAGATGTTGGTTGGAATATTGGCAGCGCTCACCACAGTTTTTTACTGTTGTAGATCTTTTGGATTCAAGGTCCCGTCGAACCAAGTAAACATTGGGTTGCCATACTTTGGTGGGACAACTATCGTGATGTGCCTATTGAACGGGGTTTCTCGAATTCCTTTCAAGATTTCATTAAGGGCTGGTGTCATGTCTATTGCCTTCATCACTTTTTAATCAATTTTTTTTTTATGAACTTTGTGTTTTGCTCAAGCATATCTTTCATCATTTGCTGTATTGCCTCTGCGATCATTCATATTTCGGCTGTGACAATTGCTGTGGGCTTTTATATCACCCGTTCTAGGATGGCTACATCCTTTTCTCTAGGTTGAAGACTGGCTGTTGTCTAGATGCCTGAGGTGATTGGTACTACCATAAGGTTAATAGTCCAATCGTGTATCCTAATTACAAATAGTAATAATAATAGTAGGCTGTGAGTTACATGTTCTAGAATGTTTCTTGATTCTTGAGTAATCTGTTTTCGTTGCTCAGCTCTTCAAAACGTCAATCTAACTCTTGAGAATGAGTTGCTTATGCCTACTACAAGGCCTTTGGGTTCTCTACTTCCACAGCGAGTGTGCTTAACTGACTGTCTCCACTAGCTGCTATTGCAGGCGTGTTCTCCTATTGTTCAATCCCCTCTAGGATATCTCGGTTTGTGTTTGTGTCCTCTACCATTGTTAATGTGAGAGTACTACTAGAATTCCTTGAGTTGGCGATTAGAGTGCCCCACGGTGGGTGCCCAATTCTAGACATTGGATCTACAATTAAATCAAATTTGGTTAGTATTTAATCTAAATGATTATTTAAGTTGATTAGGCCCTTTGATCATCGTTATTACATCCTAGTAAACTCATAAACAATTTAAATCTTTGATAATAAGAAATTTAATAAATGAGCAGATAATGAAGTAAAAATGACAAAACAAAATAAAAATACCACACATGAGAGTCATAGTGGGTTCACTCATAATTGAGCTACGTCTACTATTGAGTCAAGCTTCACTATAGTTCCTTAGAATGAAGTGTGAATAAACAAGAAATGGGAGCTTTTAGTAATAAGAAATGAGAGATGAATTGGCAAGAGCTTCTACTAAGAATTTAGAGTTGGAATGCCTCCAAATGATGCCTTTTACTTATTTATAAAGGCTCTATTATTGATAGTAGGCTCCTGTTAATGGGGAGTGGTTCTAAGTAGTGGTTGTTGAAGTGGAACATGTGTCATATGCTTATTGGCTACAAGTTTCAAACCATTTTCCCTGGATCTCCATCATGAGTTAGTAAGCCTTCCACTAAATTATTCTTGACTCCAAATCAAACATGTCGAGCTAAACGAGCATAAAATTGGATAGTTTTCTGTTTAATGCTTAACCTATCCAAACCATTCAAATCAAGCATATTAAATATAAAACGATGGCTAGATCGAGCTGTCTTGCTCTACTGATATCTAGCACATCAAACACAAATCCATGTCACACATAACGAGCATAATTGTCAGGCTCACTTGGTTCAATACACATATTGGGCCATGCTATCACTGGGTCTTGGTTTGATTTAGGCCTGTCTAAATCATACCCTAAAAATGCAAAGAAAGACGTGGAAGGAAATCATAGAGAGTGGAAAGAAGGTGTAACGACTAAGAATATACTAAAATCAAATAATGCAATTTACATACTTAAGTCAAGAATTTTCATAGAAAATATTATGTTTGATTTTTGTAATTGAAGGATTTATGAAATTAATATATATTTCAAAATTCTGTAGTAAATATTAAAGTTAAATTTATTCTTTTCGTGATCGAATAATTCAATTAAAAATTTTCACCGCAATTGAAAGTAGAAGAAATTTCAATCTATAAATATCTTCAAAATTTGATTTGTAAGAATTTTTAAGTACAATCTGGTGTTAGCAGTATACCAAGAAACACCTTAACATGTAGCAAGTCCTTACTTGCTAGAGGTTAGCTTGACCTTATATGTTAGCATCAATATATAATATATTTCATGTGTTGATGTTGAAAAAGTATATGCTAGATTCTTCACATGACTTGAATTATGAGTTGAATAAGGATCATAAGGATCTATTTTATGAAAGGAAAAAGTATTGAGAAATAAAAGCATACCTTTCTGATCAAGGTTTTGTGATGGAATCACAAATGAAAAATGCAACATGAGAGCAAGAAGAAGACATGAAAAGAGCTACCTATGATTATTGTAATTTTCGAGGACCAAAATTTTCAAAGACGGTAGATTGTAACACCAGAAAAATTCTTAGTACATTACATATTCAATATTTAACAGTTATTGTGAATAATTTTAATGTCACAAGGATTTTTATCAAATCCAAATTTTGTGACAAATATTCATGAAGCAAATATTTAAAGATATTGATGAAAGTTGAATGGTGAATAAGTAAATAGAAAGCTAAATTTATAACTATAGAGGAATCTATCATAAAAGATTCTACAACGAAAATGTAGTATAAGAGTTATATCAAATAAAATAATACATTATGGGAATCATGCACAATAAAAAGTATGGATAATCATGAATGAATGTGGAAGCTAGTTGAAGGTTGTAGGAGGGATACTAACAGTATAGGAAAACTTTTATGTTGTATAAATTTAGACTATAAAAAGTCAAAACAAAGTTTGAATTTTTTTCCTCAAAAGTGTACAAAATTACACATAATTACAGGTCCAAAACATCCATATTAATGGGGAGAAAATTAGAAATTTTTATTTACAAAAATACCATAAGACTTGGCCTATAAATATCACCTATTTGGTGAATTTTGAAACTTTTCTCTCCACTTTTATCTTCCAAACCAGCCACCTATAGAGCACAAAATCTATCTAAATTTTGTTAGTTCCAACCATAAATCATCCTTAGAAGCAAGTTTTACCACTTTGGACAGGGCCTCATGAAGTTTTGATGTAAAAACGTTAAACTTACCTTAAGTTTGTTTTATAAAATTTCAAACTTTAAGTAAGGGTTTTTTATTGGTTATGTTTTGAGTATAGTTAAAGTCTGTTGTGAACTAGTTTTTCATAAAGAATTAGAGTTTTATGATCAGGCAAGGATATACGTGGCTACATGCCCCCACTAGATTTTTCATTTCTTCTACTTTTGTAGGATATCTCAACCAATTAATTTCACAATTAGTTGTTGAAGAGTACCCCTACTCAGTTTCATTCTCAAACGCGATTAGAACCTATTCCACGGAAGCTATATGCCATATCAAACTATTTGTTTTTTGAAATAAATAAATAGATAACATTAACCTTTTTTTTGTCTAGATCGAATTACATGAAGTAATCAATGCCTTTTCTCTTTTTTCACTACAATAGCATGCCTTCTTTTTCCTCATACCTTCTTTTTAAGCCTTTTCATATAGATCAATATTTCTATTATATATTTTTTTCACCTTCCATATTCTTAATTCATTTCTTTCACCTTCACAAAAAGTTTTCTTTTTCATTATTTTTATTAGCATTCAACTGTTTTATGATTATTATTGTCATTGAAATGTGTTTTTGAATTTTATATTAAACAACCATAAAGAATTATTTTAAAAAGAAAATTTTTAATTATCAATTTTAAAGGCAAATTTTTTTTAGTGTATAATTTTTTTTTTCATTTGTGCCCCATTGAAATTAAATCTTAGATCTGTCACTATTTATGATTGTCAAAGAAGATACAAGTGTTTTGTACAATTTATAAAGAAACCCTAGCCTCCAAACCTGAAAAAGTTTGTGAAATCATGTGACATGTTGTGTAATGGAGTTTGGAATATAAAAGAAACCTTAGGGACTAGTTGGTTTCTATAATATGTGCATGAGGAAATGTCTAAAAGACAAGAAACAAAGCTTTACAAATAAGAAAGGTGAATCTCTCGTAACAAAAACTTTGGCAAAAATCAAAACAGAAACTAGAATAGTTTTCACAAGTGGTTGCAACAAGTAAGAGAAATGTTATAGAATGATATTATGGACTGTGCATATGATGATAGATTTAAAAGATCAAATATGAAACAAAAATAAGGAAAAGGAAGCTTAATGAGTTAAATCGTTGCACTTTTTGTTGTAACAAAAAAGCATAACAGATTTCAAAGATTTATGTTTTTTAGATGCTTCGAGGCCGAATTAGTTTATGAGCTATTCGAATTAGCTTAACTTCCCTAAACGAGAAATATTTCACACTATGTTAAGTGTAATACCATACGGTAGGATGTACGATCTGACAATAGTTTATTTAAGTTATGAAGTATGGAAATAGATCGACAATGAAGATTTAAGCTAATAGTTAGGTGTTGATTGAACAGGACACAAAACTGATTAATAGAAAGGAAAGGATTAAGTTAAAAAGCATTAGAGCAGAATCTAAGTAAGTCTCGAATCTCACCTATGGCATGTAAAAAATGATTTTCAAGTGCAATATTTGATTTTCAATTCTTGATGTTTGATTGAAATATGTTTGCATTTGATATGCTTATCAAGAAAAGATAAATGTTGGATATCTTGTAAAGTTAAATGTTAAGTCATGACATGAAGCATATTCACTGAGATTATAGGCTTAGTAATCAAACATAAGAGAAAAGATAAAGAAGTGTCATAACGGCCTCCTTAATGTGAGATATTAAAGTTAAAGTTTAATCCTTCATGCCTAAGAGTGGATCAGAAAAGTACAGATCCCTGCCTAAGGAGAGGATCATATGTCATGCCCTGGAGTACGGGAGGTGACGTGGTAGATTAATTAATTTAATTAAACAAAGATTTAGTTAAAAATTGGGTTTTAGTATTAGATTTATTGATAAAAATGTGATAATTTTTAAAATCGTTTATTTTAAGTGAGCCGTTATAATATTCGGACAAATAAAATAATAAAATAAACAATGAGGAATAATAAAAATAATAAAAATATAAGGTGAGGCGAGAATGGGTCTCATTGGCCCACATCTTATGCACACACACAGTACTAACAATATTACAATACAACCACAGTCCAAAAAAAAGGAAAGTTAAGATTTTACATGCCTTGAATTGTATTAATACAACCTATCCAAATCTTCTACTGATCGCAAGTCCGGTCAACAGAGTCTTCTCCGATCCTAAGTTGATATCCACCTATGGGGTAAGAATTTAAAACAAATAAAACGTGAGCGAAAGGCTTAGTAGGACTATAATTTTGAAAATATTTAACTTTAAAAGAAATTTCATTAATAAAATAAATATGTAGAAAACGAAATAGGACAAACAATTGAATAGATGAAAATTTAATAAAAGCTTTCCTTACCAAAGTAAATTAAATGGGTCGATCGAAAAGAATACCATTTTCTTTTCGTGGGCAAAACATATGTAAATCACCACCGTAGTGGCCCAACTGGGTTTCGGGACCTGCCCCCAAGGTCGCGCACTACACGACCCGATCTCTGATATGGCATCATGCCCCAAATATATATATATATCTTTTCATGATTATTAAAAATCTCTTTTTACCAAATATAATCATTCACATTCATTATGAGGTTTATTATGAAAAATCACCTCAATTCTACCATTTATGAAATCAGCCAATAAAAATATATTTTCAACCAATCATTTGAAAACTTTTTGTTAAAAATTTCTTTTGAGGCCAAAACATTTAAGACTAGCTACCAAAGAAGGGGTAGAAGTCCTACCTTGATACTCGTACCAGTGTCCCACACCGTTATCCCAGTCCGCTTTACGTTAGCTCCACGGATCCACGCACAACCTTGAATACAAACTAGGTCTATTAGTATATAGCATGAGATATCCTATGTATTTAAATCATCTCATGGTATCCTAGTGTACCATTTAAGTTTATAATATGATTTTATAAAGTTAGAATTTCAATCGGGGTTCAAACTAGTGAAAACAGGTAAAAAATCACAAAATTTTCACCATGCCAGTCGGCTTGTCGGTCGCCCTGGTTCGGCCTGCTAGTCGCCCTGGTCCGGTCTGCCAGAGGTCCAAGTCTGGTCGGCTGAACTTTTCCAAGTTCAGCCTGCTGGTCGGTTGAATCTAGCCTGTCGAACACTTGAATCCGGCCTGCCGAACATGAAGTTCGGCCTACCGATCTGGAAAAATTTTAAAATTTTTCAAGCATGGGTCTCGGCCTCTACGAGCCCAAATCTTCAATCCTAACCTATTTTCTCCATTCTTAGGCATGGGTAATACTCAAAATTGATACAAAAACATAGTAGATTACTTTTCAATGCATTAAAACAAGTTTTAAACAAAATTTTTAGAAAAATCCAAAAATGAGAAAAATTAGAGAAAAATGAAAAATCTTGATTTAAATCCGTTTTTGATAAAACAAAGTTTGTATTCTAGTCATTCTAAGTTCATCTAACCTAGATTGAAATATTTCTAAGCTTAGAAAAGCTTAGATTTCAAAATACAAGAAAAATTGAAAAAATGTAAAAAGTTTTAAAATTTAGAAACTAACCTTGAATCGAAGCTTTGAATCGAGTTTGTGGTTGCTCAATCATGTTCCCGAGCCTTCAATCCACAATCCCAAAGCTTGAAATCAAATTTTGTTTCAAAAATTTAGAGAGAGATTGAGAGAGTATGAGAGAAACTGAGAGAAAAAGAAAGAGCGAGACACGGGCGAGAGAGAGAGAGGAGAGAGAAATGAGTGAAAGAGAGAGAGAGAAAGAGATAAATAGAGGAAGAAAGAGAAAATTAGTTGCACAAAACCGTGTGCAACAACGCATTGTTTTCAAATAAAAGCTACTTGGTATTTGATAAATTGTGTTGTTTTAAAATTTAAAATAGCAATTAAAATAATTCAAAGTAATTAAAAATCATCAAAAGAATAAAAATAACATAAAATTTAAAATTTCACAAAATGATCAAATTAAATTCAAAATATTCATTATGACACACTAATCCACCATTTTCTGTAACACCTTGAAGTTAATTAGATGTTATTAGAATATAAAATGGTGGATTAGTGTGCCATAACGAGTATTTTAAACCTAACTTGATTATTTTGTGAAATTTCTAAATTTGGTGTTATTTAATTGTTTTAAAAATTTTAATTACTCTTGATTAATTTTAATTGTTATTTTAAATCTTAATAAAATGATTTGTTAAATACTAAGTAGTTTTTATTTGAAAACAGTGTATTGTTGCATACGTTTTTGTGCAACTAATTTTCTCTTTCTTCCTCTATTTATTTCACCTCACTCTCTCTCTCTCCTCTCTCGCTCATCTCTCTCGCTTTCTCTCTTCCTCTCTCTCGGTTTCACTCTCTCTCTCTCATTCTCTCTCAAAAATTTTGAAACAAAATTTGATTTCAAGCTTTGGGATTGTGGATTGAAGGCTCAGAAACGTGATTGAGTAACCACAAACTCGAATCAAAGCTTAATTCAAGGTTAGTTTTCAAAATTTTAAAATTTTTTCAATTTTTTAAATTTTCTTGCATTTTGAAATCTAAGCATTTATAAGCTTAGAAAACCTTCATTCTAGGTTAGATGAACTTAGATTAGCTAGAACACAAGCTTTGTTTCATCAAAAACAGATTTAAATCAAGATTTTTCATTTTCCCCAATTTCTCATTTTTGGATTTTTCAAAAAAATTTTGTTTAAAACTTGTTTTAATGCATTAAAAAGTAATCTATTATGTTTTTCTATTGTTTATGACTATTACCCATGCCTGAGAATTGAGAAAATAGGTTGAAATTGAAGATTTGTTAAAATGATTTTATAAACCTAAATAGCACACTAGGACACCATGAGATGATTTAATAACCTAGGATATCTCGGGTTAAATATTAATAGACTTAGTTTGTATTCAAGGTTATACATGGATCTGCGGAGCTAACGTATAGCGGACCAGGATTACGGTGTGGAACACCGACACGAGTATTGAGCTAGGACTTCTACCCCTTTTCTTTGGTAACCTGATTTTAAAATGATTTTAGCCAAAAAGGGATTTTATCAAAATGTTTTCAATAACTGATTAAAAGAGCATTTTATTGAATGTTTTTACAAACAGTAGATTGAGGTAGATTTTATAATAAACCTCATAATGAATGTAAATGATTGTATTTGATAAAAAAAAAATTTAATAATCATGAAAAGATATATATATTTCGGGCATGATGCCATATCAGAGATCGGGTCGTATAGTGCGTGACCTTGGGGGCAAGTTCCGAAACCCAACTGGGCCACTACGGTGGTGACTTACATATGGTTTGCCCAGGAAAAGAAAATAGTATTTTTCTGGTCGACCTATTTAAACTGTTTTCGTAAGATAAAGCTTTTATTAAATTTCCATCTATTTATTTATTTGTTCTAGTTCTTTTCTATATATTTATTTGATTAAAGAAGTTTCTTTAAAGTCAAATATTTAAAAAAATATAGTCCTACTGAGCCTTTCGCTCACGTCTTATTTGTTTTAAAATCCTACCCCATAGGTGAACATTAGCTTAGGATCGGAGAAGAGTCTACTGACCGGACCTGCGATCAGTAGAAGATTTTGGTAGGTTGTATTATAGTAAAACAAGGCATGTAAGATTTTAACTTTTCTTTTATTCTGGACTATGGTTATATTGTAATATTATCAGTACTGTGTGTGTGCACAAAATATGGGCCAGTGGGACCCATTTTCACCTCATCCTATGTTTTTATTATTTTTATTGTTTCCTTATCATTTATTTTATTTTATTTTATTATTTCATTTGCTTGAATATTATAACTGCTTGTTTTAAATAAACGATTTTTAAAATTATCACATTTTTATTTATAAATTTAATTCCAAAAACCCAATTTTTAACTAAATTCTCACTTAATTAACTTTATAAATCTACCATGTCACCTCCCGTACTCCGAGGTGTGACATTTTTATTCTAATAATACTTATAAAATTTGGGGTGTTACATCATAACAGCCTCTTTGATATGAGGTATTGAAGTTAAAGTTTAATCCTTCAGACCTAAGGAGTGGATCGGAAAAGTATAGATCCCTGCCTAAGGAGAGGATCAAGTTAAGTTAAGTCAAATTAAGTTAAGTTAGGTTATGACCTTGTTGTTTGATGGTCCTATGCATTCTGTACGCATCCTTGGGCTCATAGTTCAAGATAAGTTAAATGAAAATGAAGTTCATAATGAAACATAAATGAAATCATGTATAATGTCTTTGCTTGTATTCTTTTATGAGAAATTTTTATAAGAAAAGTTTTAATTATGAAAAACATTTTATGTAAAACGTTTTACGAAAGATTTTTTATGAGAAAACATTTTATGAAAAATATAGTATGAGGAATGTTTTATGGAGAACATTTGATGACAAACTTTTTATGAGAAATGTTTTACAAGAAAGGTTTTATGAAAAACATTCTATGAGAAATGTTTATGAGAAGGTTGTACAAGAAATGTTTTCTAAGATCAGTTTTATAGAAACATTTTATGAGAAATGCTTATGAAAAGATTTATGAGAAAAGTTTTAAGTGAAACGTTTTATGAAAATGTTTTACCATGAAGATTTTGTGAGAAACATTTTATGAGAATATTCTATGAGAAATGTTTTGTGAGATATATTTAAGCTTATTGAATGAAAGGTCATTGAAGTTCCTTCATATTATAGGATATAATACAGAAGGACAATATGAATGTTTCATAGGCTTGGCAAGGCTGTGGAACAAATGTGAGGGTTGGGTTATAGATACTGCTATAGTTGTTTGCCATTGTATTAAACAACTCTATAATAATTAAAGTATAAGTATATGTTTTAAAAGTATGACTCGATTAAAGTTTATGCTGCTACAAAAGTTACAGCAGTTTAAAGTATGATTTTAAGGAAAAAATTTGCTCTGTATTTTCTTACTAGTATGTAAATTTAAGATTAAGAAATGAAGTTCAAGCAAGTTAAATAATGGCTTGAGAAGCTAAGTCATCTCACCAAGCTCGTAAATTGACAAAGTCAAAGACTATGCTAAACCATATATTATAAAATAAGCTAACCTTACACTCTTAATGGGTGTTCTCCTACAGAATCGTAACATAGTGGATAGGAACAAAGCGAGTCCCCAATCCTATTTTTGGAAACCAGGTTAGTAGAATCTCACTACAGTATGAGCAATTTCCAAATAATATGATTTGCTTTATGTTATCATATATGATGCCATGTCATACTGCATATTCTCCAATAAGTTCAGTGAAACCTACATGAACAAGTTAAGTTTAAGTGTTATATTAACTTCTTGACTTACGGGGAGGCTTATGTTAAGAAAATAAATTTAGATCATGGTGTTGTTGGGGAGCTTGCAAATCCTAACTTCTCGATGATCACATGCAATTAGTACAAACACTCGGCCCATAAGATTAATAAGTCATGATCATAATAAAGTATAACCAGCACATGCACGTTTTATTATATGTCTTCTTAAATGTTTTGCAAGACGTAGTTCCTATTTACTGAGCAAAAACTCATCCAAGTATGTTTATATTGTAGGTAAGCAACGTCTGATAGACATTGGCATAACGATTGATGAGCAGTGGAGATGGGGAATGGATGTCACGTGTATTTTAATAAGCAAATAATAAAATAAAAAAAAAGATAAAAAACTTAAAATATGAGAATATAGGAGGTGCGAAAATGGAGACTTTGGAATTGGTAATTACAGTTTTAGATTTTATTTTGGTCGATAATCAAGTCAGAAAACAAGCAGGCGGGTTGGTTTCGAAGTGAATCCAAGGTTTCTTGACTTCCATTCATGAAATAATGAGAAGTGCAAGCCTAAAATCGAAGATCTAATCGGCTAGAAATCGATTGCAAATGACAATGAATCCAAACATACTATATCGGAGAATAGAGACCTCCTCGGTGAAGTTTGCAACCTCCTCAGATTTGATTCTGACCAGGCTTAGCACAACATCGTTCATTCTTGCCTAATCGAGACCAGCATGACTTGTTCAACCAAACTATAGCTCATAGGACTAGGAATCGTGAAGCTCCAAACTTGTGACACTCGAGCATTTCAAGTGCATTAGAAATGCAATAAGTTAAGGATTATTGTTTAATCCAAGTTTTATGATAAATTCCATGAAAGTCGAAAATGGGATTTTAAAGGTAAAAATCATGCCATAGCCTTAAATAAAGAAGGAATGATATGGAAATAAGCTGGAAAGCTTAATTGTTGCAAAATGTGTTGCAACAAATGTTAAAACAAAAATACAGTTTAAGAAAAATATTGTATAATAATATGAGAAATTATACAACATTAGAATAATGTAGTGCAAGGAAGCACACTGATAAAGTTATGTAGTATGAAAATTACAATGCAAAAGTAACACAGTATAGGAATTGGACTATTTAAGGTAAATAGTACAAAAATTAGACTGTTTAAGTTAAAATAGTATAGGAATAATACTGTTTGGGAAATATGGATGAATAAGAAATGCTATAGCAGTATAGATAATATATCGACAGTATAAGAAAAATACTGTCATTATAAATTTAGACTGTATAAAGTCAGATAATGCTAAAATTACATTATGTGATGGATGAAAATAAGTATGGGAGGTTGTGGGACCTTATGAATTATTTGGAGAAGAATGCTGACAGTATAGGAAAGACATTGTCGGGGTAAACTTGGATTGTGTAAAAAGTTTTGTAGGACCCATTAAGGGGACACCTTAATGGTTGAGATTAGGCCACCACACATCTTGATGTGGCCCAATCCCTTGATGCCAAACTAGCCCTAAGTCAAAGAGGTGAGTCATCAAATAAGATGAAAAATTACCAAAACATCCTTTGAGGTGGCCAAATCAAATAAGGCCAAGTTAAGCTAAATTTTTATCACAAATGATGAAGAGTGATGACTTATATGGTGAGTCATCAAAGTTATAAAAATGAAGCTTTATTTAACATTGGTTTCATGAAGTAATAACCAAAGAAAAAAAGTGTTCACTTTCTTCTCCAAGGAAAACTATCCCTCCCATGGAAGTCCTTCAAGAAATTTTGATCAAAATCAAGCCTCCAAATCATATTTAAAGTAAGCTCTAGTGTTTTAGTGCAAAGTTTTGCAACTTTGGAGGTAAGATTCTAAACTTTTTCTAACGGTTTTAGTGATTTTCTTCAAATTTTAGATGGGTTTTGATTGGGGTTTTGTCATGGTTTTGTAAAGAAGACATGACAAAGTCTGAGCTTGGCAAAGGAAGATCAAAATCTTGGTAAAGTTTAGATAAATTTCTAAACTTTATACTTGAAAGTTTATGCTAAAAAAATGCATACCAAGTGTTTGATAAAATGTTTTGAGCTATGGCATATAAATGGACACTATGGCATGATTGGTTTATGTTTTAGATTGATGGTGATGATGATGGAAAGAAAAAAAAAAGGTAGGTTTTATACAAAAGAATGAAAAAGTTACTAAACTTTGTTTAATTGCAAAATTTAGCTAGTTTTCAAAAAATGATGATTTAGAGGGCCTTAGAGGCTAATTTATGTTCCAAGTAAGGTCTAGGATTTTCCAACATAGTGAGAGAAACAACTTTTCTGAACAAAATTTTACAAAATTCCAGAAGGACTAAATTGTAAAGATTTGTAAAATCTGACAGATTTAAAAATCAGCTAAAAAGTCCACTTTAACGTTGGAATTTAAGGAAAGTTAAAACATAAAAATTGTAAATCTTATCAAAACTATTAGGTTAACATGGACAGTTTTCAAAATCCTATACGGTTGACGAGTTATGAATTTTACGAAATTTTGAGCACAAAATTTCATAAAATAAAAATGTTATGAAATGTCTAGAATTTGACCAAGGAGCTTTTGAAAGTTTTATTCCTTATGAAAAAAATAACGTTTTGGTATAAAGTAGCCATTTTTTGTTCCGGCGACAAAAATGTAAAGATTTTTATGTTTCGAGCCAAAATCGTAAAATTGTGTGAAACTAGGTTTTTACCAAAGAACATAAGGTTCTTGCATTTCTGTGGGTAGTGAGTAACCACAGAGATTATGTTTTTAAAGGATTCAAAGTTTAGTCAAGGAAAGAATGAAAGAAAAACATTAAGGACGAAAGTGTAACGATTTTTACATTACGGGTCAAAACTATAAAGTTTTGACAAAATAGGTTTAATTGAAAGGAAAGTAATTATTTTGGTTCTTTGTAATATTATGAGAAGTAAAGAAATGTATGATGTTTTAGAAACAAGTTCCGAAAGTTTTTAAAGACTCATCAAAGGCAAAATGGTCATTTTATAAAAATGGTCAAAACAAATCTGAAATGCCCTATATTGGAATAACACCCGTAGCAGGAATTTTTCCATGATATGTAAGAATTGAAAGGAAAAGTTAAGCAAAAATTTTAATAAGTTACAAAATGTGTGAAAAACTTGTTAGGGTAAAAACGTCATTCTTAAGAAAATGGCTAAAGCGGAGTCGAACACTCCTATTTAGCAAAACGTTCTTAGATGAAAAATGTTTCATAACACGTTAAATAACAAAACTGGCATATGAGATAAGAAATTTAATAAGGAATGTTCAAGTAAAAGAAAGGTAACCTGGTGGGTTACAATGTTAAGTAAAGAAAAAGGGTAACCCGATGGGTTATAGAGTTGGGTAAAAAGAGCAATAACCTGATGGATTATGGAGTTAAGTAAAGGGAAAGGTTACCCCGGTGGGTTACCAAGCTAAGTAAAAGAAAGTAAACCTATAGTATACAAGTTATGTAAAAAGGAAATGAATGTTTAATGTTTAAGTTATGTTATCGATCGAGTAGATTGGTAACAAGAAAAGTTAACTAATTAGTTAGGTGTCGTATAATTAGGACATAGAGGCCGACTGATGAAAGGAAATGGAAAGAAATAGGGAGCGTTAGAATTAAGTCCAAGTAAGTTCAAACCTCACCTATAACATGAAGCAAATGCATTTCAAATGTTTTGAATATGTTGTATGTTTGTAAATGATATCCATAAAGTTTAAAGTTCAAAACAAGATTTGCAATTGTTATATTTAAAGTAAATTTGCATTTGATATGCATAACGTTTTTAAAAAATTTAAGGTATGATTTTCAATCTATTTAAAGTAGCATTGCATGTGTTATGCAATATGATTTAAAATTTAAGTCATGTTATGCAACATGTTTGCATTGGCCACACTAAATGTTTAAATGCTAAGTTATAGCACTAAAATATGTAAGCATTTGTTATGCTTACTAAAGTTAATAAGAAGGTAAAGTAAAGATAAAAAGAAAGTGTCATATCAACCTTCTTGATGTGAGGTACACAAGTGAAGTTAAAGTTTTGACCTTCTTGATGTGAGGTATATGGCCTCGGTATTCGATGGTCTCAAGTCTTCTACAAGGGAAGTATCATGTTAATGATCTTATGATTAATGATGTTTGTACGAACACTAAAGTTTATAAGATAAGGAAAGTTAAGGAACAAAGATAAAAGTTAAAGTAGGAAAACAATGTTCATATGATACTCATGAATAAATGATCATAAATTACTATAAAGGGAATCATGCATTTTGACTTTGATTGTATTCCCTGTTATGAAATGTTATGTGTTATGTTTGTGAAAAACATTTTAAGAAATGTTTTACACTAAATGTTTATGAAAAACATTTCTTGTGTTTACAAGAAAAGGTTTATGAAGGACATTTTAAGAAAAGCGTTTAAGAAATGTTTTATAAAAAATGTTTCAGAAATGTTTAAAGAAAAGCTTTTATGAAAAATGTTTTAAGAAAAAGGTTTTTATGAGAAAAGCTTTTAAAGCATGTTTTGATTATATGTGAGATTATGTTTGAACGTACTGAGCGAAAGCTCATTAAAAGTATCTTAATGTTGTAGGTAGTCCTATAGGTGACCAGGAGGACCTATTAGAAGAGTTGGGTGCTGTGGAGGATAGATGTGAAGATTTAAGTATGGATACCATTACAGTATACTTCCACTGCTCAAAGAAAAGGTTTTTCACTAGTTAATATAGTGTTTTCAAAGCTTTAAGAAAATCAAAGTTTTATGACATGTTTTCAAAGTTTTAAGATATGTATTTTCCTAAATGTTTTATATAATAATAAAAACAAGTTTTAAGTTATGATTTAGTTAATGTTTCTTATTAAGTGTTAAGAAACGATTTGAAATAGTTTTAAAGTCAAGAGTTGAGTAGTGTCCCAACTTAAATTGCGACTTAAGTCGCAACAGCTTTTCAAAATATTTTAAAGGATGTAAAGAGAAAAATTTTTTTTTAGTATTTTTCTTACTAAGTAAGTAAGATTAAATGTTTAAGAAAAGTTGTTTAAGTAAGTCAAGTGATGACCCAAAAAGGAGGTGCATCTCAAAACTAGAATGCTCTTTGAAGAATTCGCTTGCTGAGAATGCCATGAAACTGCTCTCAATCATGTCAACCTATGCGGAAGGAAGGATGGTAATTAGCGAGAAATTGCTGTGTGTGGCGACAATAGTGGAGAGGCTGATGAAAGAGTCGATGGAGGCAATAGAGGATGTAGTGGCAATGCTATGGAATGTGTGCTGCGTGCTTGGAGACAGGAAAATGAAGGAGACGGGGTGAGGAGTAATGTGTGGTGAAGATTCTGGTGGTGATGCAAAATGTTTACTGTGTGGGACATCTAGTGAGAAGAATATGTGGGGATTTGCTTAGGTTTTGACCATTTGTCAATGAATTTTTATGTTTTTTTTTTTTAGACCCTTTTTATTGGTTTCTGGAGATTTGAGTACTACATTGTTACGTTAAAGTAATAGTTTTTGTTGCATTAGAAATGCAAATTTATCTAAAAAAATGCATTTAACCAACCAATTGTCTTTTATTTATTATTTATTTTTTATTTTAATGACCTATTATCTTTTTTTTTTTCAACAAGTTATTTTATTATCTATTTTTTATCAATAGGTTATTCTATTGTCTTTTTTTTTTCATTTTTCATTTTTTTTAAATAATTGTTCTTGATTTATTTAGGGTTATTTTAGTCCTTTTAAGGTAAATTAAAAGGGTTCTCCACCAAATTCGCCAATAAGGCCCCTATATGAGGGTTAACAGTTTTTATTAAATAAAATAAAGATTAGAAAATAAATATAAATCAAATCATCAAAGTAATTTGCCTGGGACTTAAATAAAAACTCTCAAATTAAAATAAAAACATAAACAAATAAATAACCACAGTTTAATGTAGCACCTTAAATTTTAATAATATACAACTGTCATCATCATCATTTCAACCCTCAACAAATCTTAATACAGTCACAGAAAGTAACAATGGATGCTTACATTATCATGAAGATCATTCTTTGCATTCAAAACCATCTCAACGTAATTTAGTTACCTAGCTTCTCTAACTATTTTTCTTGTAGCCACCTCACACTTAGTGAGTCCTGAAAAGATGAACCTATCGGGGAATGAGTGACAACATGTTCAATAGGGAAAACCATTACTCACCTTAAGGTTTTATTCATTACCACATTAAAACTGCATGGTTAGTTAATTTACATCATATACCAGATTATGAGGTTTATTATGATCATATCTCGTGAATACTATAGTTAACTATTACCAAGTTTCACACTTATACATATATACAAATATTACAATTCATCATTATTCCTAGGTATCGACATTAAATAAAGTAACACTCTACTTATCGAAACCCAAATGGGCGAGCTTGGCTACCCTTCAAACATTCCGAGGGTATTCCGATGAGGGGATATCAAGCCCCGAGTCCTCACCAAGTCGTTTTTCGTGCCCAAAGACGTAACCGTCGCCCTCTTCACGTCTCACCATTTCTCAATGTTCCATCATTATTTATAGAATCAATTTTCCTAACCATGCTTTCCAACTTATAACAACATATGTTAATTCATTTTGTTCCTTGCTAATCAATACAGGGATAGCTTATGTTATAGTTTCATATGTGATTATCATATAATAGCAGTTCAACATAGATACATATATCTTGTGGTAAAACAATCAATTTAAATTCTATAAAAACTTAACAAAAAATGAGTAATAGAATCCCTACCTTCCAAGCTTCTCAACAATCTTTTAATCTTCGAATTTAATTAACTAAGCTCCACACACCCTTGATCCTAAGGTGTGCATAAGGACAATTAAAACTAAAGCATAACATATAACCACATTCATAAATGAATTATGTATAAATCTATATATTTTAGTCTCTAATAAGATTCATAAATCACTTAGGATGGTTTTGAAAAGGTTGCAAGACAATTAGGGATTAGAAGGTGAACAAAGTTGGGTTCACTATCTACAATTAGCACATGGGTTATTGGGTGGTTTACTTAAGGTAGACGAGTGGTATACTGCCACTAGTAGGTTTACTAGTTTCCAATCCGAGAATTGAAAAATTCATAGAAAATAAAATATAACTCCGGTTTAGGCTCATGATAGCTCGTTGGAAAGTTTAGGATGTCTACTTTTAAAATATGTAAACCAATTTACAAAATTCATTTTCATCTAATCCCATAATTTCAAGAAAGAGCTACTGCCCATAGAGATAATACAAGGT